>NQLW01000011.1:2363390-2400417 GCA_002312845.1 Kalanchoe fedtschenkoi
AAATGAGCAAAATTAGATTCTTATGTTCGATTTCTTATGTAACTTATATGGAATTTTATTTGTACCCTTAATTTTAAATATAAATTACTTAATATTAAAGTAAATTCAATATAAATATATTACTACTCATAATTTAAATATTATATTAATATTTTACGTAAACATAATTAATTAATTTTTTTGACAATAAACACACACAAAAAATCCCAACAATAAAAATATCCAAACATAAGCACTCTAAGATTAAAAAAAAAATTGAATCCATGAATTGAGAATGTCAATACTCATTCAAAAATTAAAAGGTAAGAAATGTTAGGGCTTTGTTGGGTCGGTATTCGAAGTGGGCTTGAATTGGGTTAATGGGTTTACTGATTGGGTCAAGTCCTCAATATGGGCTACATACTATGATCTTCTTTAGTAAAAAAATACACGAGAAATATAGAAGGTCTACATGACAAAAATTAGGGCTAAAAAAATTATAAAATAAAATAAAATAAAAAATCTGTTATATGTAATAAACAAGAGTGGACTATGAACACAATAATGAAAAAACATTACGTAATGTTTTGATTATGACTAATTAAAAAAATTTAAAACTAATATTGAATCAATACGTGATATTTTAACATAATATTTTTTCAATGATAGTGTCGACTACGTACGTTGAGACCGGCTCCATCTACAAATACATTTCCGCCAGTATAGCTCAAAATTAGTTGAGAAAGGCCACCAAGATGAGTACTTACAAGATCTCACCGCCTTAACCCTGTGATCAGATCCTAAAGTACTCATCTTCATTTCCTGCCCTTGCCGGTAACCATTTGAGAGATGCCCCATTTCCTAATTTCATCACTATTCTCTCCTCCTCCTCATCCTGATCATCACCATTATTATCCGCTTTTGGTTTCGGTGTGGTGGCGGCTGGGGACAGGGATAGAGAGAGGGCCGTATCGATGATCGATGACGACGATGATCCCTTTGCGTGTCGTTGCGATGGATCATCGCTCGGTTTGGTTTCAGTTTCGTCAGCGTGGCCCAAACTGAGCTGCAGGTTTGGTGTGGGACTGCTGTCAGACACTGCTTCCTTAAAACGAAGACAAGCAGTGGTCAACATGGGACTTGTCGTAGGACTCCATGTGGTGGAAGATGTCTGTGGATTCGAAAGGGATAACACGCTACTGAGATTCATCATTTGGTGATCATCACTAGGATGCTTCTTGTCCCAATCATATGCTGCATTCAAGCCAAGTCCGCTAGCCGTCCACCTCTTCTCCAAGAAGTGGCTTTGCCTCACTGGCCCAGCAAAATGCTTCGACACATCGGAGGCTCTCGGTTCATGATCCGGTGCGCAGCCGGGCGCCAGCCCCAAGTCCTCGCTCCATCTCCGATTACTCCCCACCGGCCAGTTTTGATTTCTGCGCATTCCGCATATATAAGACATTTCATCAGTCTCATAAAAATTCAAAGAGAGAAAATTAGGGTTTGGACAAAAAAAATTTGAAACATATTCACCCATGTGTATGATAAATAAATTGAAGAGATATCATGTGGCACGTGTCACATGAGATGCTGAAAAGTCAAATTTATTTTATTATAAATCATTAAGTATCATGTATCATTTTAATTTTTCAATACGTCACATGACAGCTCCTCATTAACAGTGTCTATGATTCACGTGATGAACATGATCCATCCAAAAATGACTCACCCTCAAAATGCTGCTGACAATAACACAAATATTTAACCTTAAACCTTGTCATGTATATACCTCGTGGAGCTGAGTGATTGTCTGAATGATGGAAATTCGACATGGTTATTGAGGCTGCCAGTGCCACTTCTGCTGCTGTCCATTTTGAAGTGAGGATGAGCATAAGGATGGCTGGAGGTATGAACACCTTTCCGGCACATTATCTCCATCATTTGATGATGGTGCTTCCCATGGCTATAAGGTCCATTCTGGTGATGAGAGAGAACTATGAAGAAACAAAGATACGATGTAGCATCAAGTTATTATAATATTGCTCCAAAAAACCAATCAAAGGTCCAAACTAAGTACTTACCTTGACCAGACTCATCAAGCTTCTTACTTCTATACATCTGAGAAGATTTAGAAAATCAAGAGAAGGGAGAACAATGATTAGGACCAGGTGTCAAGCACACATTTTCGCTCCATTTTTGAGATTCCAACATTGGAAAACGACCATAAAAAAATAGTATGGTTCAAGAGTTCGAATCTCTGATGGGATGTGTGAGTGTACAAGAATATAGAAGCGGATCGATGATTTCGTGTATATCTACGTACCTGTAAGTGGCTCTTGACATGAGCAATGCTTAGCCCTTTCACATTCATCAACTGAAGTACAAGCTTTGGAGTTGCTCCTGGATAACCAAAAAAAAATCGAGTATTATTTCTACGCTTTAGATTAGAATGAATCGATCTGTAAGTGAGTTTCCTCAATAGATTCGATCTCATATGGACTTACGTTCCTGCCCACCGAGCCTTTGGACAGCGAGGACGAAGCACATATGGAGATCAGGACTCCAACGCAGTCTAGGCATTTTGGATCTGACATACTGCCTGACCGTATTCATTCCGTTACTCCTGATCTCTCGACCTCCTCGATCTTCGTTATTACCGCTCGTCGAATTCCCTTCTTCATTATCATCATCACCATCACAATCACCATTATCCTCCTCTTGTACACCGCCTGTTGCTGCCCTTTCGTTGAGATCTAACACAGTGGGTGAGGACTTGTAAGTCGTCGAGTGGTCCGCCTTAGCGCCTCGGCTGCTGCTGCTCGTGTAGCTCTCATCGCCCGAAATGATCTCTATGGCGGCTTCTGTGGGTTTCTCAGTTGATGATGCCATTTATTCGGGTTTTCCCATTTACTACACTCCTTTATTTTTGTGCTTTGTCAATTTCTACACATGAAAAATCACATCTGAGAGCAGAAAGAAAAGGCATAATCTAATACATGAAATACATATATATACACAAATGATCAACATGCAAGAGGTTGAATGATTCAACCAGGCTTGACCCAAAACCTGAACTTCTCAATCCGATCTTCGACTCGAAAAAGCAAAAAACAATCAAGAAAAGTATGAACTCGATCCTGTTTGATCTGCGGATGAATTGGTGGACTACTTGAAACTCACCGGTCGCCATCATCACCCATCTTCATCCAAGTAGATGAAGACTTGCTTGCTTTCTTCAGCTTCTTCTTCTCAGTATCAGCAGCAGTAACAGCAGCAGCAGCAGCTTGATGCACAGCAGATCAGTATATGGAGATTGCCAGAGTTGCGGTTGTTGTTATTCTACGGATGAAGTAGAAGACAGAGACATATTTCACTGACGATCCATTTGTGCGTGTATAAATTAATAATTGTCAGGGAATATTGTTGTGAGGATTTATGATTTTTTTTTCATTTAAAGTTCCCAACCAAACATGTATGTGCAACAATTCCAACCGTGAGCAGAAAATACAGGTACCGTGAGCAGAAAGTGTTATAACATTTTTTGACAAATAGGGTTTTGTCGAAGTTTATTTGTAAGGATTCGTAAATAAATATAAAATATATAAAAGTTAAACCTGCATATGTTGATATGAAACTCATTATTTGATTCAAATTCTACATAACTAAATTTCTGTACATTTAGCATCAACCTACATTTGAAGGTGCAATCGGAAATTTATATTATAAAATCTCAAAATTAACAATTTTTAGAGTTGTTTCTAATTTGATTATTGTTAATCGATAAGCTGAAATGAGCATGTTATTCTGTTTGTGTGGCATTATGAGTATGGTTTGGTGATTCAGAATTAGTAAAACCTGATTGAGTTCAACGTTTCAAAAGTAAAATTCCTATGGCTGACGTTACGAGTTCGAACCCTAATTACACAAAAATTAATAATTTTTGGAAGTTTTCTTATGCATGTATAAATACTGACGTATGAAAAACTCCCAGTACATACCCTAGTCAAGTAGGGTAGAGAATAGTTTGGATTGATGAATAATCTGCCACTTGGCTGGTCTCATGCGCATACATATAAAAAAGCATAAAATTATGCATCTTTTATCGTCTAGGGATCAGATGATACTATCAGACATGAGCTGAGAGTTGTTTGTCATGTTTCATGTGATGTCTCGCAAGGCTTCTCATCACGCCCTGTGACAGCTCTTTGCATTTGTGGTGGTCGCCTCACCTGTTGTTCATCTCATCTTTTTCATCTTTATCCGTGATGATCTTTATGGGGTTGACATTGGTAATTTCCCAACCGTCTGCATAACATTTGTGTGTGTCCAGCTAGGTTTTTTTCCTGACTTTTTGGTTTGATTTGTTGTTTGAGGATAAGGGTATCTTAGTTAATTTCTTCTGGCTACAAAAAATTCAACAATGAAATCAACAAAATCGAAAGCTATTTGTGGTGAATTATATAAGCAGAAACCCTTGCTTTTACAGATGGAAGAACAAATCGAAGGTTATAAAAATTAAATGAAACCAACCGAATGGAAACCCTAAATTCAAAAAATGTTGACAAAATGTCTAGAAATGGTTATTTATCTTCCCTCCTGATCAAGACTACAACAACAACACTGTGAAAAAGGTCATTGTCCCAAGTTGTCTCTTCTCTCCACCATTTTCATACAATCCAAGAATTTACTTTATTTCTATTTTTACATGACTTGGAATTTATTTCAGCATGTGAACCAACTTGCCACACCCAAAGTTTAGCTTTTAATTTGTCTTCATTTGAGTCACTAAAGTTGTGTTTGGTTTAGGAGTTGGGAAAATGAGCGTGAAAGTAAATTTTTTATTGAGTTTGTTTTATTTTCTCCTTGTTTGGTTAGATGTTGAAAAATTGTAGAAAATGTTAAAATATTTTTTAATTTAAATAAAATTTTCTTTCTATTTTCTATTTAATATTCCATAATTTAGTTTTCCATGATAAATAATTCCATCTTATTTTAAAATTTTGTTTTCTATCAAACTTATTCTAAACCAAACACAGCCTAAATAAAATTAAATAGAAAACACGAGCCTCCCAAATTGAAATCATTATTTCAAAGGACTAGAGGTTGTACCTAGCTACAAGACTCTCAAGTTTTGCTACTGGAATTTCTGAAATCTCAATCCATACATTTTGTACATGTCTTTGATTTAGCCGGACAAACATGACTCAAATTGCTTGTTTAAATCTAGACTAATTGACGTTTTCCAACTAATCAATGACGACAAATATTCCAAAGATTAAAAAACCCTAGTTGTAGTTTGCATGGGGATGTGAATGTAATTAGATTAAGGAGTTGATGTGAACCCCTCCAGTTCTTAATAACCTCTAAATTATGCTCACCGAGAAGATTTGCGTAGCCAGTTGTTCAATGTTTTGTCATCGTGTAAGCATGGGATAGTTGACAATTCTATAAACCTAATCAACTTTTATTTCTTAATCACGAGAGATATTTGGACACCTAATGCAAGAACGGCGACGTTTTATCGAGATTTTACTTTATGTGTTTTTGATGAATTAATGATCCGATTTGAACCCTAATTAATTCGTTTAGTCATAATCCATACAGCGCACTTCTTTTCTAAATTATCACATATTATTTATCATTTTTTCGAATTTTTTCATATTGTTTTACAAGCTATATTTAATTTGATAATTTACATTATTTATTTTGATGATTACTGCTGAGGAATATATTTTTTTATTGATTATGATAATTATTTACCGAGCTTCAGCACATTCCTAATTCTACCTCTCTTCACATTCTTCGTCGTTGGATAAACAATCAACTTACGCATGCGTCTCTGACGATTTAGGAGTTATTTGGAGTTATTTGAGGGATTGTGTTTTGCTTGGTGTTAGGGTTGGGGATGTTTGATATTCTGGAGGTACAGACTCTTGCGAAAGCGTTAAGGTGATTGAAGGTCGGGAGGAGTGAGAGAGGTAGAGGACAGTGGGTTTTTGGGGTTTCTAATGTTTGATTGTGTTTATGTGCGTTTTGGTCTATGGACTCAAGAGGCGTCTATTTCGGATCCGAAGCTGGTAAAATGTTCGTTGCGATTACGTTGCAGTTATTGCTCCGCTGGTGCTGGGAAATCATCATACCGCGTTGTGAAACATGAAGTGGATGGGCTTGAGGATGAGGAATGACTTGTTGTTACTGGAGTTGGTTACCCTGTCCCTCCCATTGCGCGAGTGCAGATTGAAAATGAATGTGATGCATTGCGTGAAATGGTGAATAATCAGCGCCAGTCTAAATAGGACTTATATGCGGAATTGGAAGAAGAAAGGAAGTCTTCATCAACGGCTGCTACTGAGGTCATGTCTATGATAATGAGACTGCAAAGGGACAAGTTTGAGATTCAAATGGAGGCTTTGCCATTTCAAGCGGTATGCATAGGTGAAAATGACACATGAACAGCAGCAGATTTCGGCATTGGAAGCCTTGCTTCACAAAAGGAGCAAGTGATTCAATCACTTACTTGTGAAGATATGGCACCTGCAAGACGCATGCCAATGAGGAAGCCGTCAATTTTCTATATCTTCCCATTTGTGGCAGTATTCATATGGGTTGCACCAATTATTTTTTTGGAGAAAAGACATAAATCAAAGCAAATGTACCTGAAGTTACTAATGCTCTCGGATCGAGGCCCTCATGCAAAGCCTTGGAGATGTCTTCAGTCTTCGCCACATTCCCTAATTAAGTTGATAATTTCATATCGAGGGATTTACTTTTACTCAAATTTTCTTTTTCCTCCAACTTTTTTCAAACCAAACATAGTCTTAATATATTTTTAAAATTTTGTGTAGATTGCTGTGATGTATTATTAATAGTATATAGTGATTTTGTTATTAGATTATGATGATAAAGTAATTAATTTATTACCCTTTAAAGCATGTGAAATTATTAAATTAACATTGAAACTGTTAATTGTCAAATAAAGGTGGATAAGTATATATTAATTAAGTGACTAATGAAAGAGGACGACTGCATGCACGCAGCCAAGTACTAGCTGAACATAAATAAAATTAATGGCTTAGAATTTAGTTTAATTGCTCATAACTGAAAATTTTTACCGAATACTTAGTAGAAAACTTTCCATAAAATTAACTGAATTGAAAATTTTGAAATTTGACATGGAAAGAAAACATTCTTATTGACAACGGAAATTGAATTGAAATGAACTGAAAATTTTCTACTAATTTTCAAAGTTGACGTAAAAAGAAAACAACCTTAATGACAATAATACATGTAACAAAATTTAATTATGATCGAAATTGCAGAGATGAGAGAGATGAATTGAGACCAAAACTAAACTATGTTGTATTCTGCCAAGCTAGCTAGCTGGCTAACTGGCTAACATGAGTCTCCTTTCATTCATTACCCTCTGGCAAGAATTTATTTATTTAATCGAGCAAAACAGTCGCCGGGAACATAGGCATGAATGATGGGAGAATTCATCAGCAGCATGCATTTGCTCAAGAAGAAAACAAGAACCACATCTGTAAATCGCCAAATCGGACAAAACCGTACATTTACCAATTGCAGAAGCTTACAAGAAATTGATCAGAAGACAGCCAAACAATTTCCTCGACCAGGCTTTGGGCATGAAGAAACAGATCGGAACTATGTCCGAGTGCGAATCTCAAGGCGAAATGCAAACCAATCATCACGCAGCATCAGGGGTGTCAGTAGTACTGGGTGAACAACAGAGACAGTTGTTCTCCCAGATCCAACAATATAAATTCATTTCTAAATCGTTAAATTTAATATATTTTAAAAATACTTGCATTTCATGTTAAAAATCATCGTTATATTTTATTTTGAAATAGTCAATAGTTCAATAAAAATTAATAAAAAAATTTATTTTAAAAAACTTATTAAGTAATTTTTTGTACATTCAACTTAAAATTTCTTATTCCAACAAGTGACATTGTGATGTGTGACATTGGATATATGTATGACTCATGTGCTCACGAGTAACACAACTGACACAGATTACAACATGAAACTAGGGCTCCTGGTTAGGGTTTTGGAAAATTTATTAATTAAGGTTAGTGGAATGAGAACACAATTGACAAGAGGTTAATTAAAACATGAAAGAAACTAGGAGTGAGATTAGGGTTTTTGGTAGCAGCTTTATTTATTAATTATGATTTGTGGAATGAGATCGATACTGGATCACATGTGTGGTTGCAGCTTGCATCTCAATGTCGCGCGGAATTAGGGTTTTGGCACCTTCATATGTGACAAGCATTTCTGCATGGTCGAAATTCAAAACCTCAGGACTGATCAACAACGTCCAATTAAACCCTAGCTGGTGTATAAAGCTAGCTCTATGTGCGTCTATCAGCATCAGTTTCCAACATCACACTACAACCACAACCCATTATGAATCCTCTGACTAATACTAATTGATCCATCAGTTGGTTGGTGAGCGCTTCACTTGATAAAGGTTATAGTTCTCGAGTTCGAATCTCTAAGAGGGAAAATAGCGAACCATTATTGATCCTCTTCTATACATATAATAGAATATGATGTCCATACGATGCTCTCTGCTGTTCGGTTCGGTTTGATTTGGTTCGGTTTCAAATTTTAAAAAATCATTTGGTTTACAGTTTCATATTTTTAAAAGGGATGACTAATAATTTGGTTCGATTTTTAATTTTTTTCGAACCGAACCGTTGAGACGACGGATGCCTTTAATCGTTTTAAAAGAAAAAAATAATAATAGCACTTATAATTTCATTTATTCCTTGAACCGTTTTTGGGTTAGAGAAGTTTATAGGGTAGCTTAGAAGCTGACTTGCGACTTCATTCATCGGATAATCGACAGACATATATCATGTCAAATTGATGGTGCTAGCATAAAATCAATTTAAGACTGTGTGTTCGGTGTTTCTAGTTTGAGACGGAAGAAAAAAAGTATTTGAATGTAGAGGAAAATAAATAAAATAAAAATAGTTAGTTTCTATTTTTTTTTTACCGGTTTAAACTCTGAGATAAGCTTCGGCTCAGCCCACTTTGCTCAGTCTCTCCAAAAAGCCCAAATGTGAAGAGCAAAAAGATAAGGTTCAAAGGAGTTTCAAAAATAAAAAATGCATATAAATAAAAAAGGCTAAATGGTGCCTACAATAATTGTCCAAATACTATGTCATAAAGGGTATATTCTTATAGTATAATTGCTCAAGAAGAAGATGCTTGAAACCATTGGTAGGAATGAAGTCCATTTTTTAGCGTGTCCTTTTTCTATCTTTAATTTCGTCTTTATGTATTTTAATTTTAATTCTATCATATTCAAAGAAAATTACATATATCAACTACAATATTCCTTAAAAAAATTATTAGTTTCAAACTGCGATATTGTATTTTTATATAAACTCACCAGTGTGAAAATATAATTTTGTGTCAAAAACAGTCACTTTACAACTCCACTTTCCAAATAGAATACAAACGAAATAAAATGAATGATATGATAGAAATGAAATTACAGGAAGGCAAAAAGACCATTGAAAAATTCGAATGAAGTTTTTTGTAAAACCGACAAGATGTTGGTATAATGATTTTAAATGTTGTTGAAAATTTTAATTCGAATCTTGATCATACATAATGTGCATGAATATTTTAAATGTGAAAATTGACCCACAAATTGTCTCACGCCACTCTTTAGATGAAATAGGTGCGGGTACACCACCCTGAAATAAATGAAAATTAGTCTTGCTAGAAAAATTAGGTCTTTCATTCTTGAAGGAGACTCATGCATTGAAAGCCTTAAACAGTCAACTTTCTCAAACTTGGACCAACCAATCAAACATATTCACTACTTAATTCCATCATTAACTAAAGAGACCCACTTAAGTAGTAGTAATAAACTACCACCTACTCACCCACCATAACTTGTCTAATTAGCAAAAACAGAAAAAAAAAGCAATTATCATGTCGATTGTTAAATCAGTCATGCCTCTAATTTCCATGCACATGATTATTAGATTGAAAAACATACCCTTACTTACAAGTTACAAATTCTTTAATTCATGTCTTCTAAGGGTAATTTAAGTAGATTAAAATGAAATAAATGTTAGTGATTGAACAAATTTAATGGATGGGTGGTTGATATTTTTTCAAAAGAATTTGTGCAAAAAGTATATTACTAATATAAATGATTTTTTTATTAATTATAATGAAAAAATGATTAATGTTTAACATTTTAGTATAATTGTTAATATTTGTCTAAAGGTAACAAATGTATAAAAAAATTTGATTAATAGAGAGTACGAATTTATCAACATTGAAAAACAATAAACTAGACAGTCAAACAGACACCAAACGTTTGACCAAAAGAGTCAAACTCCGGAACCGGCAAGTCCTCCTCACACGGCGGCGCCAGCACCCACTCCCCATCCTCCCCTCTCACCATCCCCTTATTCTTCTCCACCCACCACGACCCCGGCACCAGCAGCTCCTCCGCCAGATAGGCCGCCGACTTGTTCACCAGCGCCACGCTCCGCCGCACCCGCAGCCGGAACTCCCCCTCCGCCCCGCCCCACCCCGCCACCACGTGCAGCATCGCCTGCAGGTTGTGCCAGTCGCTCGGGTTCTTCGAATCTTTCAAACTCGGCGACTTGCGCGTGTCGATCACCAGCTCGGTCCCCACGTAGACGTAGCCCAGGGCCCGGCTCGGGTAGTGCGGGATGAGGTCGATCACGTTGCGGACGTGGAGGGTTTTCAGGTTGGGGAAGGCGGCGAGCCTGGTTTTGAAAGCCTCGTTGCCCACCTGCAAAAAAGTTAGGCACGGTTTTCAGAATGATTTGGTAATTATTTTAATTTTTTTTAAAAACTAATTAATATTTCATTTTTATTTAAATATTACCAAATCAAATTAAATCAAACCCAATAATTTCATACCGTTTTATATCATATGTAAAAAATAAATTCGTACGGATTGATAAAATAATGCTATTTTGGATTATTTAAACTTAAAAATTTTAAAACTTTCATTGTTTCTGACTTTTTGTTATTTTTAAGTTTATATTTTTAAAATATTGTAAAACTCAAAACGGGGTTATTTCATAATAGTCTGAATTTTAAACATGCAAAACACTAAAATATTAAAATCTTAAAACTTCAAAACATATAAATACTAAAATACTAAAAATTTTAAACCTTAAAATTTTAAACATCATTAGAAATGACACGAGATTAACCATTCGAAATATATCTTTGTTAAATATAATTATTAATTTATGTTATGTAATAAGTCTTTAATTTATGTTATGGTTTGATTTAGTTTTCTAAAGTTAACAATTCGGTTTGATTTAATTATGAATTTTTTATTAAAAATGGCTCGGTTTAAATTGGAATTCAATAACTGAATGAAACTGAATTATTACACTCTACCTGGGGACATCCGAAGATGATGGAGGTGACGGGAACGGTGGCAGGCACGACGCCGTTTTGCATCAGGTCGAATGCGCTCAAGACGGACAGGCTCGCGCCGAGGCTGTGGCCGGTCAGCGTGATGCTGAGATTCTCTCCTTTGTATTTCTCCACCACCGACTTGATGATCGACGCCAGCTGCGTCCTGGCGCTGGTCTTCGCGAACGGGGAGTTTTCGTTGCTGGACGTGTAGATTGTCATCCACCCGTGCATCACCTTCGGCTCCGCCTCGTCGTCATCGCTGCTGCTCGAGCCGCCCGATCCATCGACGCCCGCGTTGGTCGAATTTTTGACCAGCGCTGGCGCGATGGATCTGACCGAAGTGAGCTTCGCGCCCAGCACGTTGACCCACTCGTAGTTCCGGGTCGTCCCGCGCCACGCGACGTACACCTCCCGCCTCCCGAGCGCGCGGCTCGCCTCGTCGCTCGTGGCGGCCACGTACCCGATCCAGTTGGACTCCCGGTCCCACGACTCGCGGGACTGGGAGTGGAGCATGAAGGCCTCGGGCACGCTCACCCGAGCCGTAGCGTACAGGAACGCTACGACTCGGTAGTCGCCCGCGTTCTCCAGCATGACCTTGTCGAAGAAGGCCCGCTTCCCGTAGCGGCTGCTCCCGCAGTACTTGGAGTTCTGGTCGTTGTTGAAGGCGTCGTAGGTGGCCTGGCAGAAGTCCCCGCACCGGAGGATGAGGTTGCGGAGGCTGAGGTCGAGCGGGTCGAGGAGGTTCTCCCAGTTGTTGGATCCGAGGAGGTCCTGCCAGGTCGGGGGATGGGTGTCAGACTCGGCTGCTGGCGGTTCTGCCATGGTTGAAATGGGTCGGGTTTGGGTTGGAGGCTTGCTGAAGCAGCAGAGCATTGGGAGATGATAAGGTGTGAATGGTGTTGTGCTTAGAGGATCCAATGATGAAGTATAGGCGCTTTGTCCAGTTGGTAGATTACATGTATAAATTTATATGTACTTTTCGTTTTAAGCAAGTTTTGGCTTTTACTATTAATGTATAAATCAAATATTTTAAAATTTTGAAGTGGGTATTCGTACGGATTTAGTGATTAGTGGGTATTCGTACGGATCTAGTTTACCGTTACAGACATATTCTAAAAGTGCGGTCAAAATCTGCTCTAATACTATCTAAATTAATTAGATTCACATTCAAAACTAATTACTAATGAATAACAACTATTTATGCCACGTTCAATACAATAATTAATTTGACATATACTCCTTAATTTCTTGTCGTAAATGACACTGATTAGAAATCCTTAATTTCGGGAATTGATTAAGGGCACCCTTAAATGTTCATCTACATATGGATAAGGACACATACGTCCCATTTCACTTCCTCGTCGTAAATGATATGTTCAATCCAATTGAATTTCGACACACAATGACTCGCCAAAAATGACAAAAACGATGTTTCTATTCATTGGTACAAACTGCAGGCATGATGTCCAATTCATACATTTTTCTCACATTTGGTGGGTAAGCTACTAGGTAGCGCACTTGTATAATTGTATTGACTCAAAACTCAATTCGGCTATGTCGACTTTGAGTTTGATTACGACGTCGTCTTTATCTACAACCTTGCTGGCCGACAACGAGGCTTTATTGGGCTTTTTTAATGGGCCGTCCTCAGAAAAGCTCATTTACGGTCTGATACTGGCCCATCTTCGTCGAGCCATGTCCCCAGCTGAACGAGCTTGCTCATCAAACTTCATCCACCACGGCAACTTTCTCGGCGTCCTCGTCGGAGCTCCGACGAACGGAAGACCGTCATTTCCGCTAGGAAACCGCTTGATCAAGAAATTTCCTGTTCGGTAGTCTCTCCAATTCATAAGGTGTATCAGCCTCTGTTCCAGACGACGTCGCAGCCTCACGCGGGAGATTCAATACGAAGCGCAACGACGTCGTTTCTGCTGAGGCAAACGGCGTCGCTTGATCAAGTGAAGCTTCGCGCTTCAATTCCGTTTGCTTTGCAAACGTCGTCGTTTTCTTTCTGCATTGTTTCTTCAGCAGGTTCTTCCTGTTGTATCAGTCTATATATATAGCCCTCTTGTATTGATTTTAAAACACTTTGGAAGATCAATAAAAGCTGGGTTCTATTTAGTGTGTTCTCCTCTCATCAAGGTCCAGAAACCCTAGCTTTCTGTCATGGTATCAGAGCAGGAATTCAGGTGAGAATTCATGCATTTCTGGTGAAATTCAGTTCACTTCTGCAACAGGCTTGATTTTGCAGTATCAAGTTTTCAAATCTGTTAGCCAATTGCTGAGATTTGATCGTTCTTACTTCGTCGCACATCGATCTTCTCGATCATCTTGAAAATTGTCGATCTGGTTCTACGATCATCATGCCTAACGTTCCTGAAAGTCGCACTGAGTTTCCTGTAGATTTTCCTCAAGTACCAGCAAATTCAGGTACTGATTCTTCAAATTCGCAGCTCAATTCTCGACATGCTTACTATATCAAACCTTGCGAACACTCTGGTATGAAAATCATTCCTATTACACTGATCGGAATTGAAAATTTTGAACCATGGAAAAGAAGCATGACAATAGCTTTATCTACTCGAAACAAATTAGGATTTGTTTACGGAACTGTGGAAGTTCCTAGGAGAAATTCAGATTTGTGGCTTGATTATACTTGCGCTAATGAGACAGTTGTTGCTTGGATACATAATACATTGGAACCTGGAATCTTTAAAACTGTAATGTATATCAGTGATTCGAAAGTTCTTTAGACTGAACTTACCACAAGGTTCAGTGAGAAAAACAGACTGAAGAAGGCTTAACTACAAGCTGAATATTATTCCATCAGGCAAGAAAATCTGACTGTGGATCAATACTTCTAAGTTCAAGGGTCTGAAAGATGCTATAACTAATATAGTGAATATAAGAAGTTGGGATTGTTCAGCAAATTGTATCAAACACTCAGATGAACAGCTGGAAGAGGAAGAGAGCCAAACTATGCATTTTCTGATGGGCTTAAGAGAGGATTTCATCACTATAAGAGGAAACATTCTGCTCATGCAACCTCTGCCCAAATTAGATTCAGTCTATTCTATGATTGTTTTCAGGCAAGATTCCAGTTGGTTGCAAATGGATATTCAGAAACAAGTTCAAGGCAGATGGATCTCTGGACAAACATAAGGCCAGACTTGTTGCCAAAGGCTTCACCCAAACTCAAGGTCTTGATTACTTTGAAACTTATGCACCAGTGGCTAAAATGACAACCTTAAGGGTTGTTCTTGCTCTTGCTGTAATTAATCATTGGTCTCTCTCGCAACTTGATGTCACAAATGCCTTTCTTCATGGGGATCTTGATGAGGAAGTGTATGTGAAATTACCTCCTGGATATGTAGTTCACAACAAATCCAGCTTTGCTCATCCTGTGTGCTTACTCAAGAAATCTCTTTATGGTTTGAAGCAAGCACCTCGTCAGTGGTTTCACAAGTTTTCCTCTGCATTGAAGGACTATGGTTTCCTACAAAGTCCTGCTGATCACTCCCTGTTTACGCAAGCTACTGCTTCTCACTTCACAGTGTTATTAGTCTATGTGGATGATATCCTGGTTGCTGGATCTTCTGTCTCAGTTATTGCTAGTCTTAAAGCATATCTCGCTACTTGCTTTCTCCTGAAGG
This sequence comes from Kalanchoe fedtschenkoi, assembly GCA_002312845.1. Lineage (NCBI taxonomy): Eukaryota > Viridiplantae > Streptophyta > Magnoliopsida > Saxifragales > Crassulaceae > Kalanchoe > Kalanchoe fedtschenkoi. The sequence continues at coordinate 2,378,477 of NQLW01000011.1, forward strand.
ACTTGGGTCCTTTACACTATTTTTTGTGCATAGAATTTGCTCGCTCAAACAAAGGTCTGTCTCTTAATCAGCGCAAATATACTCTTGAGATTCTGAAGGACACTGGTCTTCTTGCTGCAAAACCATCCAAGATTCCAATGGATCCTCAAAAGAAACTGGGTGTTCTCCAGTCTTCTTCTCTTGATGACCCTGAACAATACAGGAGACTTGTTGGGCGTCTCGTCTATCTCACAATTACTCGACCTAATATATCCTATGCCGTTCATCATTTGAGCCAATACCTATCTGCTCCTTGTGAGCATCATATGACAGCCGCCCTTAAAGTGGTTCGCTATCTTAAGAGTGCTCCTGCACAAGGGTTACTATATTCTTCTTCCTCTGGTACTCGACTTCGGGCTTATTGTGATGCTGATTGGGGAGCTTGTCCTCTTACCAGACGTTGCATATCTGGATATTGCATATTCCTTGGTCAGTCACTCATATCTTAGAAATGTAAAAAACAGACTACAGTTTCCCGGTCCTCGGCCGAAGCGGAATATCGGGCTTTGGCAAATGTCACTTGTGAGATCACCTGGCTGATTCGTCTTCTTGCTTGTCTCCGGGTGTCTGATGTTACACCAGTTACTGTCCATTGTGACAGCAGTTCCGCAATCGCAATTGCTAAAAATCCTGTGTTTCACGAGAGGACAAAACATATTGAGATCGACTGCCATATTGTTCGAGATAAGACTTCAGACGGTCTGATTTCTCTCCATCATCTTCCTTCCTTCTACAACTTGCAGACTTACTGACGAAGCCTTTACCTTCACATTTATTTTCTTCTCTACTCTGCAAGTTCGGCATTCACAACCTGTTCGCTGCTGAACTTGAGGGGGGTATCAGCCTCTGTTCCAGACGACGTCGCAGCCTCACGCGGGAGATTCAAATACGAAGCGCAACGACGTCGTTTCTGCTGAGGCAAACGGCTTCGCTTGATCAAGTGAAGCTTCGCGCTTCAATTCCGTTTGCTTTGCAAACGTCGTCGTTTTCTTTCTGCATTGTTTCTTCAGCAGGTTCTTCCTGCTGTATCAGTCTATATATATAGCCCTCTTGTATTGATTTTAAAACACTTTGGAAGATCAATAAAAGCTGGGTTCTATTTAGTGTGTTCTCCTCTCATCAAGGTCCAGAAACCCTAGCTTTCTGTCAAGGTGTGTTTTGCAATTGCTATTTTGGTGTGTAGACTGTAGTTTGGTAGGTTTGGGAAATTGATCTTCTGTGCTCGATTTAGGTTGATTGTATCGCTTTGCTTTCTGAATTCGGCGTTGATGCATTATTGCATGAATGAAGGACTGAATTGAAGTCCAGCTGAGCCGGATGAGACATGGCTTCCGTGGATTTGATCAAATCATGCCTTCTCCATTGGGCCAGTAAGCTGTTTAAATTGTTCACAAATGTATGCTTACAGCAGTTAAGTCTTAAGCGTAGCTAAGTGGTTAACTTGATTCGCTTAAGTGAGTTGGTTGTAAGCTTCTGCAGTTACCTGGTTGTAAGCTTCACATATCCTTTCACAAAAACCAGGTCAAGAATTGACTGTGGCTTTGCATCACTTCCGCATGAGCATGACTGTGTCTCTGCTCTGCAGGACTGCTGCTAATGGACCGTACTATTGACCTTCTTACTCCTTGCTGTCACGGCATCATTACGTCGAAGGTACAAAAGCACACTTTATGCACGAATCATTCTTAGGTGGACCGTGTCCACCACGTGTTAATGAAGAGGTGTCACGCGGCATGTTGAAAAGTAAAAAAAAAATGTCAAACCAATGATAAATCGCCACGTGTAATTTTGACTTTTCAACGTGCGACGTGACACCTCCTCATTAGCCGTGTACACCTAAGAATGACTCCTGTATGCACACTTAAAGGTTTCACGAGTCCAAACTCAGCGCCCTTCTTGTCTCAAACGTGCTCCACTTTGATGTACGAATACCCATGGCGGATTCGCATTGAAAATGGCATTGCAGATTCTCATAAACTTCTAGAAAGCGTTGAGGATTTTCTCTGTGGATGGGATCCCCTTAACCCGGAGTTGCAGAATGGGGATTCACAGCATTGATAGCGAAAATTCGTCTAGGCAAGGCTCGACTTTCTGAGAGAGCTATTGACTGGATCCTTTGTCTCAACAGAAAACATTCGTTGGAAAACCATAACTGGATAGAAGGACAGAAGGTGGAGCCATACTGGTTAAAGTGTGGCCTCAAGAGACTTTGCGGCAAGAAAATATACCAGTAAATGTCAAAGTTCGCCCTGGCGTTTCAAAGAGATCCGAGCTGCTTCCTTTAGTCAAAGCGCTGGCCAGTAATCAGATTTCTTCTCTGGTGAAAAATAAAGGACTCACTCAGTTGGCTGCTGACATTTTGTTTGTTCGTGATGGCGTGAGTGACAGTGCCGGTGACACAAGTCATAGTCTTATGCCCAGATGGTCGATATTATTGATAAGACTAGTTTGGTTGGATCCAGTAGACATAAGGATGGAAAAGTGAAGCACTCTCAAGGTCTACTCTTGCTTGAAGATGATTCATTCTATAACTGGATAAATTGTAGCTGACAGGAATTTCACAACAGCAAGTTCCAATGGCCCTTTTTCTTTGCAAGAACAGAAATTCCTCAAAGAAGATGACCCTTAGTCTTTGCCAGAAGAGAATTTCTTCAAAGAAGCCATGGTGGAAGCTGTTCCTGAGAACCCATCTGCTGCAAGAATATTATTTGTTCAAGATCTTGCGGAAGAGCTAGCTTGAAACTAACTTCAGGAAGATCAAAACAGATGAAACCAAGGCTGGATCCAGAAGAGCTAGAGCTAGATGAGTTGGATTATTACATGCAGTTGAAGTTGGAGCTGCGTGATAGGATTGATTATTCATTTAGTTCGTTCATAAGCTATCGAGTTTAACGCTGAAAAATATGCCAATTCGAGAAGTGGCTCTGGGGTTTGAAAGTACTTTCAGTGATGATCCTAATTTCAGTAAATGACTTATATACAAACTCCTAACAAGGATATTGCAAAAGCATGATGTGCCCGGGTTTGAATATTATTCCAGTACCGGTCGGATGACTTTTTAGAAGCTGATTTGGTCGGTTCGGATTCGGACAGGTCAATTTCTAGACTCTGAATTTTGTTTCCCCTTTCCATCCCCTTTCACTTTGAACTACAAATAACCTTTTGCCTTGTACATCACAGAACAGAAAATAATTTTACACAACAGTTTGTTGATGGGAATTGTTCTTGAACACAAACAATTTTAAGGTTCCATTTCCTACCACATTCTACAATTAACTGGCCCAAACTTTGTCCGCATATTTCAGGCGCGTGAACCTCAGGAGGCTTTATCCGAGACCGGAACACCTGACCCCGAAATGCTCATCGGCAGGACAGCAGACATGCTGGAATTACTCATAGGCGAATACAGCCATGTCCTATGCCTAAACTCCATAGCAAGGTCAACGGCCAGTATACGATAAACTTGCGTTCAAAAGCTCTCCGGTTCCCAAGGTATCGCCATCCTCATTAGTTATAATATCTGAGACAGTTGGATGATAGGAGAAAACACATGACATGCCGTCTTCTCTCTGCTGGAAATTCAAATGTCTTCAGATCAAGCTACACATGGTCCTCGCCAAATAAATAAGCCGTCGTTGTCACTGCCCCTCCATTTTAAATACCCACAATATAATTCTCTGCCTAATCATCCATCTAAACCTCAGCCAAAGTTTTGGTCAATGTTTTGAACAAAAGGCTAAACCTATGCCCAATTTTGGAGGACTAGAAATATTCATTATTTTGGCAAACATTGTTTCAAAACTAAAATTGTATTTATTTTATATAAATCAGTTAAGGCCTGTCTACATTATTTAGTTCAATTTTGGTATTCTAGATTTCCTTTTTATTCTCTTTCCACCAAATGGTTCATTATTTCATAATATATGATAATTGGCGAGGAGAGTTTCGTCGGCTTAAACTGCATGTCCGTCGCTAAAACGCCCAACACATTTAGGATTTGACCATTTCTTACCAGTCAAAGCGAGAGAGAAAACATTTTAAAAAGTGGCGAGAGCTGGCTGGCTGGCTGTACTCACATGGCCTCGTTGCCTCTCGGTCCTCATCATCCGCCAGATATCAACGACATCGACAACACCAGCAGCACCAGGAGCTTCAATTTCAATCTCAATCGCATTACATCTTCCAGCAACAATGACTCCATGAACCACTCCTCCCGCCGGCACGAAATGGACTCCGACAAGGTCCCAAGCTTCACCCAACCTGATTCAATTCACCCCTTCAACACTAATTCCCTTGTTTCTTGTTGTGTTTGAGTTGGGTCGAGTTCGGGTTTGGGTTTTGACTCTCCTGCTGGCTGCTGGTTGCTATTCTGTGTTTGATCTGGTTGGTTTGCTAGCTGTGTGTTGTGGAGTGATGATGTCTGGCGTTAAGTGTGATTTGTATTTTGCTGTGCTTGTTTGGTATGACGGATCTGGAGCCTGGCGGTTTGGTTTGGTGCAATTGATCTGAGTTTGATATTAGGTGATGGAGTTGGGTCATGGGTGTGTGACTGATGCAGAATGTTGTGTGTGATGTGCAGGAGATGGCGGCAGCTTCGGTTATTCAGGGAAATGATCAGCTTACTGGTCATGTAATTTCGACTACAATCGGCGGCAAAAATGGTGAACCGAAACGGGTCAGTTTTCTTTGATTCAAAGCTTAGGTAGTGAAAACATTGAAGAGAAAATCGTTCCTTTCTTGATTTTCCGTGTTTGGATTTGGTCATGTAACTTCAACTACAATCCTGGGCAAAAACAGTGAACGAAACGTGACAGTTACTTTAGTTCAAACTTCAAAGCTTAGGTAGTGAAAACATTGAAGAGAAAATTGTTCCTTTCTTGATTTTCCTTGTTTGGATTTAGCCATGTAATATCAACTATAATAGGTGGGAATAACAGCGAACTGAAACAGGTCAGTCTCTTTAAGTCAAAGCTCACGATGTGAGAACATTGCAGAGAAAACCGTTCCATTGTTGGTTTTCCGTGTTTGAATTTAGTCGTTAAAAAAAAACCTCAGGCCTTTTCTCTTGAAAAATATTGCGTTGAACTTAGTGGTTTTGTTATAATGTGCAGACCATCAGTTACATGGCAGAGCGGGTGGTGGGCACTGGATCATTCGGCATTGTTTTCCAGGTGTGGTGATAGATTTTTCGTACCTTCCAAGAGGAATGTTACAAAAAATTTGTTTCACCGGTCGAGATACGGTGCTGAAGTTATCTTTGTATCCAGGCCAAGTGCTTGGAAAGTGGTGAAACGGTAGCGATAAAGAAGGTGTTGCAGGACAGGCGTTACAAGAATCGAGAACTGCAGCTGATGCGCTTGATGGATCACCCTAACGTGATCTCCCTCAAACACTGTTTCTTCTCCACCACGAGTAAGGATGAGCTGTTTCTGAATTTGGTGATGGAGTATGTCCCTGAGACGATGTACCGAGTTCTGAAGCATTACAACAATGCGCACCAAAGGATGCCTCTAATTTACGTCAAGCTTTACACTTACCAGGCACGTTTTCACCTCTTCATCCCCCATTTATTCGTCCTCGTCGCAGCTACTTTCTCCTGAGTCCTTACGCGCTTGTTCCTGTGCGCCTACCAGATTTTCCGGGGCTTAGCTTATATTCATGCCGTCCCTGGAGTTTGCCACCGGGATGTGAAACCTCAAAACTTGCTGGTATGTGATCTGACCTGACTGCCTTCCCTCTTAAACATAATTCTTGTCAATCGCCATCTTACTCATTATTCGTTAACATGTTTTGCAGGTTGATCCTCTCACTCATCAAGTCAAGCTCTGTGACTTTGGAAGCGCCAAAGTTCTGGTATGCTTTTCGCTTGCTGTATTTTTAAGCTGCTCAAATTCTCGATTTAAACCCCGCCTGCTTCTCGTGTGTAAAATATATATGCCTGCCATTGTTTTCTTCAGATGAAGGGTGAAGCGAATATTTCATACATCTGTTCTCGATACTACCGAGCTCCAGAGCTCATATTCGGTGCGACTGAGTACACAACCTCGATAGATATCTGGTCTGCGGGCTGTGTTCTCGCAGAGCTTCTTCTAGGCCAGGTTATAAGATGCTGAATTCTTATACAGTATCTGGTTTGCCATTTGTGTTATGTTATGTGCCTTCCCATGCTTACATTTTTCCTCTTTTAGCCGTTATTCCCTGGAGAAAATTCGGTCGACCAGCTTGTCGAGATCATCAAGGTCCTGTGTCTGAACTCAGCGTCTCTTTTTTTTCATCAATTGAGTGAAAATTGAGATAAATCGTGATTTTCTGATGATTTTCGCAGGTTCTCGGTACTCCGACTAGAGAAGAAATTCGGTGTATGAACCCGAATTATACTGATTTTCGGTTTCCCCAAATCAAAGCCCACCCTTGGCATAAGGTATTGATTCAATCTTGATACTGGGTTTTTAATTCTAGCCCTAGTTATATATTACCGCTATATTATTATTGTGTGTATTTGACAGCGCTGCTTCTGTCTCTGCTGCTTTCGTATAACATGCTGCTCTATTTGCACAGATCTTCCACAAAAGGATGCCTCCGGAGGCCATCGATCTTGCTTCACGCCTCCTGCAATACTCCCCGACTCTTCGTTGCACAGCAGTACGATTCTCTTCATCACAATCAAACTTCAACATTTTTCCACCAGTTTGGAAGTGAAAACTTACACCAACCTTTCTCCTCTTCTGATATTCCACAGCTGGAGGCCTGCGCCCATTCCTTCTTCGACGAGCTTAGAGACCCGAACGCTCGCCTCCCAAACGGCCGTTCCTTACCTCCGCTATTCAACTTCAAACAGGAAGTATGAAACATAAAACTCCCCTCACTTTACATTTCGCTGTCATTTATTCCGCTTACAAATTTAACGCCATAATCTCCCAAATGAATCATCTTCTGACCGTCTTCCACTTGTTCTCCCTTTGTCGCAGCTTGCAGGAGCCTCGCCTGAACTTGTTATCCGTCTGATACCAGAACACGCCAGGCGCCAAATGGGACTCCCTGCTTTTCCCAAGCAAACCGGCAGCTAAGAGCTCGGTTCTCCATAGCAACTTTCTATGAACACTTCTATGGATCTTTGCGAGAGTGCCGGAAAGGCGGAAAGGAAAATGTAGTAGCTGATTTTCTTTCCATCCACATCTGAGTAAAATGCTAGATATGTTATCAGCTTTTCGCCATTTTCTTGATATGCATTTTGACTACGTAAGCCTGTATTTTCTACCTGTGTTCTGTGTAACATATTTCAGGAACCAAACCATTGTATAAAGTTTGATACAGTTATCACCATGTGTCTTGCACTTGTCCAATTTTATAATTCATAAAGAAAAAAATTACAATGTAACTCAATAAATTTTTAAATATTACAGTTCAATTTATAGTTTATACCATAGTTATCAGAACCGGACCGGACGGTTCGACCGGTTGGAAATTAATATCGGATTGCATATTGAACTGGGAAAAACCGGATAATTATTTTAAATAATAAGAAGGTGACCGTACTCGAACTCAAGCCCTCTATATGGCACAATTAACCAAACAAGCTATCTAAGTAACATGTTCTATTATTTACAATTATCAGATTAGACTCACTATATTATAATTATTGTAAGTAATTGAACCGACGATCGAACCGATTTGAACCGCCGGTTCAACTGAAAAATCAGAAACCGGGACCTTGGCCGGCTCGATCTCCGATCCGATTATGATAACTATGATTTATACCCTCTTTCGTAGTTAAGTCTAAGCCATTGAAAAAATTATAACTACTGAAATTGTAAAAAATGCAAGAAAATACTACCGGGTAGCAACTCTAATCATAATAACTTTTGGGGCGAAATTCAAAATACGCCGAAATATATAAACAACTGAATTCACTAGTCAGTTGAAATTTAGGGTTTCCTTGCATCGTCGACTCCTTCACTCCGCTCGTTTGCAGCTCCTCTGTCGACAGCTCCAATGGTGGACAACTCTCCTTTAACACGATTCTCCATTTTGCTTGATTTACACTTAGTTTCATTTTCTTCAATTTTTCGTGTCTGATTTCGAACTTCGGTGTTTAATTCAACTAGGCGTCAGAGAAGAAGCTTGCGAATCCCATGAGGGAGATCAAGGTTCAGAAGCTCGTCCTCAACATCTCCGTCGGCGAGAGCGGAGATCGTCTCACCAGAGCCGCCAAGGTATATGAGGAGTTGTTTTAGTTCGGTGATTTGTTTTTTGAGCTCAGTTAGCTGAACAGTGAACATTGTGTGTGTTTGGAGACGTGCAGGTGTTGGAGCAACTCAGTGGCCAGACCCCGGTTTTCTCCAAAGGTTTGAATATATCTAACTTGCTTAGGGTTGTGGCCTGCTTTAATGTTTGATGCACAAATTCTTGTGTGACTTGTTTGAGATAAACTGGATTTGTGGAGTTGTGTTGGTGTAATTATGTGTGCTCTTTTTGGCTATTGACGCTGATAGTACCATTGTTGCTCTTTTGCCTTGCTTGTTTAAGTCTGCTGGTGCCGAGAGCTTTTGTATCTTGTTGCACTTACCTATGGCTGGTTGAAATGATAGTGTGGACCAGTTTAACCAATGGATATGCTGATGGGTGTGAGATCATTTTGCTTATGTTTACATGCATGTTGAGTTTTTTTTTTTCTATGGATATTTTCCTTTTGTTGATATGATGATTATTGTTACCTGAAACCCTTAGCTTGGTGGTTGATGTGGTTTTTCTGGCATTTCTCAATGACTGGTCATCGAAATGACAATGTGAATCAGTTAATTTGTCGAGGCATGTATTGGTGGATTTGGGCTCGATCTGCTTGTGTTTGATTGTGATAGGGTTCTTGTGTGTTTGGTATTTGTTGATATGATGATTAGCCCGGTACACTGTCCGATCTTTTGGGATTAGAAGAAATGAGAAGATTGCATGCTATGTGACTGTTAGAGGAGACAAGGCCATGCAGCTTCTTGAGAGTGGTTTGAAGGTTAAGGAGTACGAGCTTTTAAGAAGAAACTTCAGTGATACCGGCTGTTTTGGATTTGGTATTCAGGAGCATATTGATCTTGGAATCAAGTAAGTCTTGTTGGCCTTCGCCTATGTATGAAATAATGAATAGAAAATGTCTGATTTGCATGATTGTTAAATGCCCCAAGCACATTAAGAAATGAGATTTACTTTCTGTAACATATATACCATTATCCTGAACTATGTATCTACTGATCGCCTCAGGTATGACCCGTCAACTGGAATCTACGGTATGGACTTCTATGTCGTCTTGGAGCGCCCTGGATACCGAGTAGGCCGTCGTCGTAGGTGCAAGTCCCGCGTTGGAATCCAGCACCGCGTTACAAAAGAAGATGCGATGAAGTGGTTCCAAGTCAAATACGAGGGAGTTATCCTCAACAAGTCCCAGAACATCACTGGTTAATTTCTTATCTTACTGTATCAAAGCTTCAATACTGCAGCTGTGGCTTGGAGTAGAGTTTTCATCTCATAAACACTACGGGCTGAATTGTAACAAACCGCTCTGAACCGTGGATTCATATTTTTTTTACGTTAAACCGATAATTACTAATGACATGAAATTGAACCGAACTGTATTCGGTGGACCGTAGAAATTCTTTTAAATTTCAATTGGCCACTGCTAAATCCGTTAAGCTACGTGGCGAGCGGAGGGCTCACGAGCTCTTCTGGCAGTACCCGGTCCACTTCAATTGGATCGGGCCGGCTGGCCCACACGGGAACGACAAAGCAATAACGTGCTGGTATGTCCTATCAGTAAAATGATCGCGTGGCTGTCACGTGCCGTCGCCAGCTGGAATATACCACTGTCCTACTCCTATCCGTAGGATTCGAAATACAGCTTTGCGCATGCATTATTGATTCACCTCCACAAGTACAAAAATTATAAAAATAATTACATGGTTGCCATAATTAATTTGTATAAAAAATTTGTTTTTTTTAATTTTATACATTTTTAACTAGTTTTGATAATTCGAAAAATATACTAAAATTAAATAATATTTTGGGACTTTTAAAATTTTTTCCTAACTTATATAATAAGCTTCATAACATTCTTCCAATTATTGATAATGACGCTGTTAAGAAATAAATAATTAATTTTCAGCCACCCATTTAGTATTCCCATCATCCGTTCTAATCTTAGTTGTCTGCTTTACACTCACGCTTGATTGTTATCTGCTTTGAATTTTGGAAAATCTTTTTTATATATATTTTCTTATCAAACTACAAATTTCATTACAAAGGTCAATTTAATTATTAATTTAGTTGCTATTTTGTGACCATCATTGGTATCAAAAATGGGGGAAGAATGTACTAGCTTCACACACTTATTGGTGAGTGCAAGTCGGAAGTCAGCCTCCATAAATTATTGGGATAAAATGAAAAATGGGTCCTGAAATTTTATCATTTACCTAATTGCGATATAAACTATTACGATTTCTCAAAATAGTATGATGAAACAAAAATTGGAATGATTTTTTAAAATAAAATTTATCATTAAATTTTTAAACCAATATTATTATAAGATTTATATTTGTATGCGAAAATTATGTCGTTTGATTATAAACATAAATTATATTATTTTACGCACATAAAAAATGATGTATTTTGATAACAAAATGACGTACTTTTCACACATAAATTTAAGTTATATAATAATATTACTTTTGAAATGTAATGGTAAATTTTATTTTAGAAAATCAGTCCAATTTTTTTTCATCACATCCTTTTTGAAAATCGTGGTAGTTCGGACCGTAATTAGATAAACGGTGATAGATCAGAGCCCTTTTGAATTTTTTCTAAATTATTTTGCATAGTTCTCAACTTTTGCTAGTGAGGCACTTGTGTTTGCCCTCAAGACAACAGAATGAGCCCTTAGTTGTACTTGTACTTGGCATATCTTTATTTAAAGGGGTATAGACAAAGGTGAATGACAATTATATTGTGGAAAATAAAATTGTATTACCAAATAAGTTTCACATATATATATATAAAAAGATAGAGAATTAATTGAAAATTACATTTTCATGTGAGATATGAGAATTTCGAATCATAATTCATCATGTATCTCTACTGCATTTTAAATGAGAAAATTAATATAAACTAATATTCAATAAAAAAAACTAAAATAAATTAAACTGAATAGATATTTGATGAAAATTATAAAATTTAAACAAAACTAATGTTGTTTATACGATGCACAACTTATAATGTTCAGAATTTCCCTATAAAGAAACATCTTATGTTCAAGCAAGATTTCAGATTATATATATGTGAAAAACAAGTTTTTTAAAATATTATTTTGTTGATAAGTAAACTAATCACAATTATGAGAACAATAGCATTTAAATATAATTCATTAATTTTTATGTCAAATCGTTTTGCCTTGAATTGATATGGATTAAATTAAACTGGAAAAAAATGACGGTTTATTAATTATATTTATTTACTTATAATTTATTTTTGTATATATTTATTTGTCAGTTTATATATAGTTCTACTTGTAATCCATGTGCATCATTTCCAGACAGCTCTCAAACCCTAATTCACTTCCTCAGTTCAAAATTCGCAGAAAATCCCCGTTTTCGAAATCTCGCTCGAATCCGTCTATACGTTGATCGGATTCGTTACCGATAAGCTCGCCGCCCGCTTGTTTGTCGTCTTTTTGATCGTCGGTGTCGGTGAGCAGATATTTTGTACAGTTGTTGATGTCTTTGCGTCAATTGATTGGTGTATAATTTGTCTTTGCCGGTTTAGGGCTCGTTCGTCCATTTCCGCGTCTTTGATCGCGGATCGCATGATATTTTAGGGTTTGGTTTGGTGCTATTGAATTTGAATTGGTTTGGTTTTGATGTGTGATATCGGCAGCATTATGTGATTTTTTTTAAAAAAAAAATTGGGTTGTAATTTGCAGGGCTGCATTTGGGATTGTTTGGTTGGTTGGAGCTTGGGATTTTTGGAGGGGAAAGATGATTTCAAGATCGTATACCAATCTCTTGGATTTGGCGTCTGGGAATTTTCCGGTGATGGGTAGGGAAAGGGAGAGGAAGAGGCTTCCCAGAGCGATGACGGTGCCTGGGAACATTGCTGAGTTGGATGATGAGAATGATTACAGTGTGTCATCTGACAACCCGTCGTCCTTGACGCAGGACCGAATTATTATAGTGGCTAATCAGTTGCCTGTGAAAGCTAAGAGGAGATCTGATGATAAGGGGTGGAGTTTTAGTTGGAATGAGGAGTCATTGCTTCTTCAGTTGAAAGATGGATTTCCGGATGATATGGAGGTTTTGTATGTTGGGTCTCTGAGGGTTGAGGTGGATCCGGATGAGCAGGATGAAGTGTCTCAGATTTTGCTGGACAAGTTTAAGTGTGTTGCTGCATTTCTGCCTTCAGATATTTTGGAAAAGTTTTATGATGAGTTTTGTAAGAAACATCTGTGGCCACTCTTCCATTACATGCTGCCTTTTTCGAAAGAATACGGAGGTCGATTTAATCGGTCAACGTGGGAAGCATATGTCGCTGCGAATAAGATTTTTTCGCAGAGGGTGATTGAAGTTCTAAATCCTGAAGATGATTATGTGTGGATCCACGATTACCATTTGATGGTGCTACCCACTTTCTTGAGAAGGCGCTTTAATCGGTTAAGAATGGGCTTCTTTCTGCATAGCCCGTTTCCGTCATCTGAGATTTATAGGACACTTCCTGTTAGAGAAGAAATCCTGAAGGCACTTCTCAATGCTGACATTATTGGTTTCCACACTTTTGACTATGCCAGACATTTTCTCTCTTGCTGCAGTCGAATGTTGGGTTTGAATTACCAGTCGAAAAGGGGTTACATAGGGTTAGAATATTATGGAAGGACCATTAGCATCAAAATTATGCCTGTTGGTGTTCACATGGGTCAGATTCAGTCTGTATTGAGGCAGGGAGAGGTGCAGTGTAAAGTGAAGGAGCTTCAGAAGCAATTTGATGGGAAGACAATTCTACTAGGTGTTGACGACATGGATATCTTTAAAGGTATTAATTTGAAGCTTCTAGCCATGGAACAAATGCTCAGGCAACATCCATCATGGAAAAGAAGGGCTGTATTGATTCAGATAATAAATCCAGCTAGAGGAAAAGCTATTGAGACCGATGAATTGATGTCCGAAATCAAGGGCACCTGTGACAGAATAAATAGAGAATTGGGTGAACCTGGTTATATGCCTATAGTTTTGGTTGATAGATCTATCTCGACCTGCGAAAAGATTGCTTATTATTCAAATGCAGAGTGTCTGATTGTTACTGCTGTTAGGGATGGGATGAATTTGACCCCATACGAATACACTGCTTGTAGACAGGGAGTTCCTGGTTTGGAGACAACAAGTGCCTCAAAGAGTATGATAGTGGTGTCGGAATTCATTGGGTGTTCCCCTTCCCTCAGTGGAGCGATTCGTGTTAATCCATGGAATGCTGAAGCTACCGGGGAGGCAATGCATGAGGCCATTTATTTGTCTGATGATGAGAAACATTTGCGACATGAGAAGCATTACCGATTCATCAGCTCCCATGATGTGGCTTATTGGTCGAAGAGCTTCTTGCAGGATATGGAACGGACTTGTGCTGAGCATTTCAGGAGAAGATGTTGGGGGATCGGGTTGGGTTTTGGTTTCAGGGTAGTAGCCCTGGATCCTAACTTTAGAAAATTATCTATAGATGCGATAGTGGCTGCATATTCTAGATCCAAAAGCAGGGCCATTCTGTTGGATTATGATGGTACTGTGATGCCTCAGCTTTCTATCGACAAAACCCCTAGTCGCGAGGTGATCTCAATTCTAAACACACTTTGTCAAGATAGCAAAAATACTGTATTCATTGTCAGTGGACGTGGGCGGGATAGCCTCAGCAACTGGTTCTCCCCCTGCCAGAAGCTTGGGATTGCTGCAGAACACGGCTACTTTCTGAGGTACCATTCAACTCTTTTCTCTATAGCATTGTTACTGTACATAGACACTTTATTGATAGGGTAATGGGCTGTGTTCAGTTGACCTTATTACAAGTTGATCACTCTTTATTTCTTATCAGAACTTAGTCCCTCTTACTCATCCAACACATATTTGATGTCTTTTAGGTGGCCGCAACAAGAGGATTGGGAGACATGTGGTCAGAGCGCAGATTTTGGGTGGAAGCACATTGCTGAACCTGTAATGAAACTCTACACAGAATCTACTGATGGCTCTTCCATAGAGACCAAGGAAAGTGCTCTTGTTTGGCAATATCGGGATGCTGATCCTGGCTTTGGATACTCACAAGCCAAGGAAATGTTAGATCATCTGGAGAGTGTGTTAGCGAATGAGCCCGTCTCTGTTAAGAGCGGCCAGTTCATTGTGGAGGTCAAGCCTCAGGTATTTATTCTATTAGCAACTCAATGGTAAATTTATTTCATGTAGTCCTGTTCCTAATTTATCTTCCTTTACATTTTTTTTGTGTTTCGTGGATAATTATAATGGCAATGCTCATGTATATACGTGTATAATAGCCACTTTGCTGATGTATTGTTTAACTTGGCAGGGAGTCAGTAAAGGCCTGGTTGCTGAAAAGATTTTCACATCAATGGATGCAAAAAGTGAAAGGGCTGATTTTGTTCTGTGCATAGGAGATGATCGATCAGATGAAGACATGTTTGAGTCCATTAACAACGCAATGGCACAAGGCCTCCTTTCTGCAAGCACCTCTGTCTTTGCATGCACAGTCGGTCAGAAGCCAAGCAAAGCAAAATACTACTTGGACGACACATCTGAAGTTATAAGCATGCTGGATTCTCTGGCAGATGCAACCTACGAGTCATCATCTGGAGATGAATGTGACAGCCCCCTTTCTACTAAATTTGCTTCTGCTGTCAACATATAGCCCTCAGAACCTGTCAACATCAGGCTCATAATCATGCCTCTCCATGGTGCATGTAGTGTCAAGGTATATCTTTGTTTCTGCCGATCTGTGGGCTCGCTAATGTACAAAGGTGATTTGATAGATTCAAACTGATCCTCTGGGAGTTAATGCTGAGAACGCTTCCGCAACTTGATCAAGTATGTCTTTCATTAGTCAAATGCATTACTTGATCTGCTTGTTTAGACTTGAGTTACCCTCTGCTCCATAGCTAAGAGTTGATGTAATGACATGTTGGATGTTGTGATAGATAATATAATAGACATTTTTTCATGCTAATCTAGAAAAAAATAACAAATATAAAACCGAAAACTTTTTTAAAAAAAAACCATGGGGTCACCCCTCACCTCTCGGTAGATCCTAAAACACTACAGAAGTATCCAACCCTTGAAATTATGAAATCCAACAATTTTGACGTATTGTCAGACTAACAATGGCCATGACCTGGAAAACACGGCAAGTAGCCCCTCCGACCTCCACAGGCTGCATTGCATGCATATTTGCTTGCGCCAGTGCATGTGCAGCAACGATTAGGGGGGGTTGGGCAGCAACCATACTTGGGGGCACAGACCTTGACCGGAAAGGCGCTGGTGGGTACATTGCATGAGCAGCCTCCGCATGCTGGCTTGATGGCTGAGCAGCTTGAGGGTGGGATGTGGGCTGGTGGGAGACTGCAGAACTCACCGTTTTGGCTCACTTTGAGCAGCGCTTCAAGAAGCGCTTTCGGTGGGAGGTTGCCGGAAATTATTATAGTGTTTCTGTCGGCATCCACTGAAATTGAATATACACCTATAGATACCAGAATAAATTAAGACAACTGTTAAGGTTGATGTAGAGGATATATTTTTTTTAACCTCAAAATATTAGGTATTTGAAAACTAGAATCCTGAATGTAACCTTCAACCTTCCGGAGCATGCTCTGAATCTCATATTTGCATTCAGTGCACTGAGTTTGAGTGCTCAATTTCAATGTCTGCAATTTCAGAAACATATAGAAAATAGTAACCAAATTTAAATCGCGGGTATTATTGGGATCAACACTGCTACTAATTGATAAGGGTTAGGGTTTGGATCTGTTGATGGTTGAATGTGTGTGTGAAAATAATACGGCAATATTAACTGTAGAGGGTGTTTGAAATTACCTTAGGGGTGTTGTCTGGTCTGCAAGCCATTGCAGAGGCGGCGGATTCTGGACAGTAGAAACCAGGGAAACGGAATGTGCTGCTGAAGCTGTTTCTTGGTGATATATGTTAATTTTATATAGTGAATATTGCTTGCTGATTTTATTTTTATTGTTCTTGTTGATTTTTGTTGCTATAATTGACTGATGATAAAACAACATATAGAAAGTAGAATATGATATTATGTCACAATTGGGTTTTCGATGAAACCGGCCGTGTTAGTGCTCACAGACAAATAAAATCTAGCATATCTATTCTGATTTAAAGTTTGGAAGGTAACTGCAATTAATTTCCAAAAAAAATGTATTATTAATGAGTTATTGTTAGTCTACTGTTTCAGGTTTTTCTTTCAAGGTCCTGTTGCTTGTCCAGATGCTCTGATTTAATTAGTTATTTTTGAGAAAAAAGAGAGATAATTAATCTCAATGATAGATTTAATAAGATCAGTTCTTCCACAGTAAACTTTTAGAATAGAGAGGATTGTTTTACGTTGTGGCCAGATGTATCCTTTGGATTTCCGATATCTTGCTGAGCTAAGAACCGTACATATGGAGGAGCTCAGCTGAGCTTCGGACGCTCAAGTTATGGACTTTTTTCACTCTTTTCTGGGTCTTGCTATATGCATCTAGCATCTGGACGATACTCAGTGAACTTTTCTGGATCTTTGAGCTTCACCAGAGTTCAGATTTTGTCATATTTTTGTTTCAGAGTAAGTCCCAGGAACGTACAACTAAGATACTCAGATAGCCCTGCGGCATGCCCATCATTTAGGAATGTTCACTGTCAGCAGAAGCGCAAAACCTGAAGCAAATCCACTGCGCAGAATAATCAGACATGTTTGCTGACAAATGGCACAAGTTATAGCCCCCTTTTGAGCGTGGAAATCTGACGATAGTTAAAAGAAACAGATAAAAAAAAGTTGCTGATATCTGAGAAGTAACATTTGTTTTGTCATGTTCTCACTAAATGACAAGCTTGTATAAGATAACGACTAGGAAGGATGCTATAAAGTGCATCAGCTGCAAAGATGCGTTTACACCTTCCCTCGCGCCGCAGTTCTGGTTTTCGAATTTGGACTCTGGATGGAGATCAAACTCTCAAGTCTCAACAATGTGACTTGATTAAAAAGTATTTATCACACGCTTCAAAAGTGGAAGTTGGAAAGTATGCCTCTGAATTTTGAAGGTATGGATGTATTTTACTCCGGCTTATTCTTAATAGGCCAAGGTTTCCAGCAACTGATCATTGAATAGGTAAGCAAGCATGCTGCGGGTGATCTCTTTGGCGGCATCCCTAGCTGGATATTCAAAATACAGCATGAAAACAATCAAGGGCTGTTAGGAATTTTTAACCTATCCACCTTCACATAACCAGGCATTGAGTCTGTTAGGAATTTACCCAAAATTAGATGCATGAAATGATCAAAGGCTGTCTTCGTGGTCCTCCATCTCCTCAAGAATAACATATTTAGCAGCAGCATTTGCATTTGACCCATTAAGGTTCTCACTAGTTTTTCCGTTGTGTAGTTTATCGTACCTGAGAAAAGGTTTAGCAAACAGTAGCCTTAAACAGTTATGTGTAGTTGTGTACGCATAAGAAGATCAGAGTTATCTGCACTTACTTGTACCAGTTGAATAAACTCACACCAACCATGATTGTGACGAGACCAGCTCCTTTTAGCCACGTAAATTCTTCATGGAAGTAAAAGACTGCAACCTGTGTAAAAAAGGTAAAGTGTACGATTCTTTAAGTAGCAATAGAATTATAGAAGACAATTTACTCTCATTACATCCTTTGTGAATATTTACTCTGCTTTTTTGTTGTGGAAGACTGTGTCTTACCAAGATAGTTACAGCCTCTTTTACGACTCCAGCAATTGTTACTGTCACAGCACTTGTAACTGAAACAAGAATGTACTCTGTTAACACCTGCAAGAACCTGAACTCATTATAATCGAAAAATTCACTCTAAATCAAACATAAATGTGGGATAAAAATGCATATATGCGTGAAATGAGAATATCAACTGCAATGCCGTACCATAAGAAAAGCCAATGATCCTCCAAATGACATCAAAAGGAAGCTGCGGGCGATGTGCCATTTGCTATCAAAGTACTTGTTTGAGCTGAATTCCTTCCATGGATCGAATATCAGTGACAGTATGGCTGTTGCAACAGCCATAACTGGTGCCACGTAACTCATGAGCGTGAGCGGGTTCTCCAGACCTAATCACAGAAGTCATAAAGAGAAGCAAGTTACATAAATTTTGTAGAAATGAACAAGATACGAAAAAAATTTGCAGCTGCACCAGCTCAAATGTGTATATATCGTCACTATAACAGCTTCAACTTACCATAGGATTCTTTCTTTGTGTTGAATAGGCATCATCATTGTATGGGAGGAACGTCACGCACCAGCGCAGCAAAAATGACACGTTTTTTAAGATCAATTTTCACGAAACCACAAAGTGCGAATTGCAGAACCCTGTAACTATCCAGAAAAAGATGCAACAAATACCTGGAGAAGTATCTGAGTCATCGTCCATCTGAAGCCTGACATTACCGCAGCCATCATGACAAACACAAAACCCCAAAACTCAAACTGCGTCTCCTTTGCAACTGCCACATGTAGAGAATAGACAGGTAAGGTACTAAGGTGAGAGTAAGGGAAGACAAGATAAATTTCATCACCGCCTCGAGATAACTATCCAGATTCCAGATACATCACGACCAGACAACAACTAGAAAGCGCTTAAGAGAGGACCGTTACCTGATCAAGTACAAAGATAAGTAGGTGCAGTAGTATTAGAAGAATCAATATACCTGTTAAGAGAATACCAACTGATATGACCAAGATAATACCAAGAAGTTTTAAACTTGGAGACTCCAACCTGGAAATACGTGTACATTTATGACATTAAGATTCAAATTCATGACAAGCATAAAATATAAGATCCGCAAAGAAGATAATTTGGTCATAAACTACTGGCCATGATTGTTCAAATTCATTCCTAGAGTAAACCTCTTTTGCAGGAAAGACTACGAGAAATCAATAGAATGGACACCGCTGACCGAAATAATAACATAACATGACATGGAATTCACCTGAATGCAAATGCAAACAAGAGGAGGAATATTGGGGCTGCAGACTTGCACTGCCAAAATAGAAGATGAGACGATAAATAAAACAGTCGAGACCTCACATCATCAAATGGGGAGGTTTGACAAGCATAACATCATTAAAACATATTAGAGGGAGGGCAAGCTAACAAACCATAGTGGCAAATGTAACAGATATGAATACAAGGGACGCGTTGCTTAAGTTGACATCGAATGCTGTTCCAAGCGCCGTTGGTACAACTGTGAAAGGCAAAATCCAAAAGTCATAAAAAAAATTCAGTCATTCCAAAGTAAATATAAATCCCAGAGCGGTATTCCATATTATTATTTGTGCGAATGACGCTATGCATTTGTAGGATATAGGTCCACAAACATATTTTAAGGACATAAGCAATCCGTCTTGTGAAGGTGAATTGGAAGGATTTGGACGATACAGGGAGATTTCGATTAGCCATGAATGTGTTTAAATAAAAAAAATCAATATACATTTAAGTTTCATAGATACCTCTGAAGAAAAAGTCTTTCCACGACATTGAAACACTCGGCTGGAACTTTTGAGACCAACAATTCGTAATGGTCAGCGATATAATGGCTTGCATTAAGAAGTGAACTGTGTTCATGAGTAAAGGAGCGGGAAACTTCCCAAGATGATCTCCCAACAAGATCTTGTTATACCTAAAGATACAAAAAATTATCAGAGACAAGAATTTTAGCAGATAAACGAAATATTAAATAAATACGGTACATATCCAGATTCCAGATCATACTCACATTGTCAAAAATGTGCTGAACGCATACCAAACTAGCACAAGAACCAATGTCTTGATCACGTCTGCTACACTGAAGGAGCCGTGTGGTTTGGGCACAGTTGGGTTTTGGTGCGCCATAAAATGAGATTCTTCTGATCCAATATTAGAGACACGTGCCTCCATTTTTGGGTCATTCTCAATATCAAAGGGCTTGAACTTGTCATTTGCATGCCCAGTAACACGATGAGAAACAGCGGCCACATCATTCCCACTCATAATTGGTTTTGTTGAATGACTTTTGAAGTGTCTGGAATCTAAATCTCCGATCTCAGCTTCACCTTGTTTAAGCAAAGGCAACTCAAAATCAGAGTCGCTTGCACTATCATCCGCTTCACCTCCACCTCGCTGGTTACTTATTCGAACATTTCCGTCTTCATCATACCAGCAAGAGAAAGATGGCTCCCTAGGGAGACTTAACGACCGTATCGATCTGTGATTTTCACTGTCTTCAATAACAAACTCAAGTTTCTCTATTTCGGAATCACTTAGCATCATCTCCTGCTCCGACTTATCTCATAGTGATCCAGTCTCACAACCACTAAATCATTGGCACTATTTGGTCGTTTTCACTAGAACTGTAAATCTCAAATAAACTACAATAAATGATTGTCTATGTAAATACTCAAAAAACCTCTCCAACCTAAAAGTTTAATCTGTCATCCAAATCAGCTTTCAGGCCTTGTACTTGTAAACTTACTGGCTTCACCCACTCAACCAAATATTGATGAGAAACCGTGTCAACCAAAACACACAGATTACCAAAAATGTGTTTTAAAAAAAAATGGAAACTGGCTGAAAATGTGATGCGATTCACTGACTGCACTCCTTATGCCACGCCCAAGTCCTTCTCTTCTCCTATAAAGGACATTAACAACCAGTCAAAAGCAAAATCACTTTTCTGCCAAATTTTTATCGAAGGCTGTGTTTGGTTTAGGGAAAATAATGAGGAACGCAAGATGGGAAGGAAAGTGAATTCCTCATGGAATCTATCATAATTTCCTCTTATTTGGTTATGGTGAAAAATCCATTAGAAAGTACTAAAACACGCTAGGTTCCATCAAAAATTTCTTCCCATTTTCCACTAATTTTCCCACCTCTAAATTTCTCTGCACCAAACAATTTTTTTTTTATCATTTTTCCTCAAATTTTCCTTAAACCAAACACAGCCTAAAAAACTATCCTAAAAGATTATCAACATTCCACCAAATTTTGAAGCCATAAATCACAGCAAAAACACCAGTACAAATAAAAAACAGAAGCTCGACAGCTCCACACTCTCTCCATGAAGCTATCAACAATCTCAACAGCATTGCACTCAGAAGAACAGTTAGCTGATCTCGGATCCAATCATAACGAAAAATCCGCTTAAAAAATCATCGTCGCAAATCGAAAAATCAAAACCTGTCAATACAACAAATTTAACCTACCGATCACATCGCATATTAATCGTAGCTGGAGCCACGAATCACTGACCTGCAATTCGAGATAGAAATCTGAAATCGAAGGTCTCCGGCGGCCTGTGCGAGATCTGAATCGTCTCCGGACGAATATCCGATTGGGATTCGGTAGCCGAGTTTGTTGAACGCTCGACCGCTGCTGTTCGTTTTTGTTGCTGCCACTTTACTCACCAATAATTAGTTAATGTTCGATCAAACTGCCACGTGGCGAAAAGTTACTCATGTTCAAGTCGTTGTGCACGGAAAGAATATAGACTGGATGCAGTGAATCCCACCTCTTCGACCCCTCACCGAAAATAGTGATTAACAATTCAACGCTCAATTGTCGAGTGTTTGAGTCCCTCGTTCTTTTATACATGTTATTTAAAAT
>NQLW01000011.1:2427200-2450024 GCA_002312845.1 Kalanchoe fedtschenkoi
CTCAATCCTCTTCTTCTATCCATTCCCCGTTCTTATTACAGTCCAGTGAAAGTTGGTTTGCATCAATATTTAAGGTATATACCGAGCGGTTAAAATGGCACCATTTTGAATTGTGTTTCAGAGTTTTTGGTTTTTTGATTTTTAGTATTTTAGGATTTCTATGGTTTATGGGATTTCTAGGTTTTGTTTTTTTAGTATTTTGTAGGGTTTTAGGATTTAAGTTTTTAGGGTTATGAAACAACGTCATTTTTTAAGGAATTCTAAAACATCATAAAAACATTATAAATATGAAAATTTGAAACCTAACATCTTTAAAACCCTAAAACACAAACTTCTGAAACTTAGAAACCTAAAACTCCTAAAAATTATCTAAAATGGCATAAGGGTATGTAGTTTATATAACCTGGCAGGGTATATCCGCCAAGTCCTTCCTAATATGAATTAAATTTTTCATAAAACTTTCTATCCAACTTTTTTCCTCAAAATTTTCCATTTAAATCAAGCAAAGAATTTCTGTAACTTTCCATCTTATTTTCCTTTTACACGGAACTTTCTCTAAACCAAACAATGCCTTAGTATGGTTTTTATTTGGGTGAATGGGTCTGTGAGTATTTAGCTCTTTAGACGTTCAGGCAAGTGACAAGTTAAATGTTTTAGGCTGCAGTTCTCTTGAGCTGATAATGTTAGATTGTTAGCTATCAAGTGTGTGTCAGGAGTCAGGACTTAAGAGTTGTTTTTGGGTGGATGGGCCTTGTGAGTATTTCATTATTTAGTCCCATATTTTCATGGAATTTCGGTACAATATTACAGTTTAAGGATCTTTTTTCTGTTTCTTTCCATAGAGGAGTTGTTTTCATGTCTCCGATTGAATTTCTTTGAGAGGGTGGTACATTTCAGCAGAGAACAATATCGAGGCTGCTTTGTTACAAAAATATTTGCTGTTGTGTTCTATTACAGCTTAAGAAATGGAACAAGCCACGGGTCATTCTAGACCCATGACCCGATCAACGGAAAATGGAGTACAAGTAAAGCTAGATCTCCAGAGACTTATTTCCTTGAAATGAGCACTCGGTCAGTTGATTTTATCTGGAATAAAAAATATCGTTGCAGTTTTCTTAACCAATTTATGAAAAGATTCTCATCTCAAATGCGCTTTTACGTTGTTTCACACTATTCAAACTAAAATTATAAGGACCGAGGCCATTGTGAAAGCAACTACCATATTTGATAGTACAATTGTCATTTCTCCAGTTTACTTCGGGTAAGTGAATTGTCTTCTTATCTCAACGGTCAAGTTCTACCTGATGTTTTTTTTTTCCCCTCTTCTTAAAAGGGATCAATAGTGGTTCCCCACTTTCCTCCTTAGGTGTTCTACCTGATGTTTCATACTCTGATATTGTTCTGTCTTTGTTTTGTTTTGGGGGCTACCAAGTGCTTGGGCTGTCTACGTATCCTCTTGCAGCAATTGTTCAGTTGAGTCTCAGTCAGTTCATTTCTTTTTACATCTCCCGTTTAGTTTAAAGAAAAATTTGTTTAGTTCGTCTTAGAGATTCTGCACTCTGTGGTTCAGCGAGAGCATTGGTCTCAACATTACTGTAAGTAACTAGACAACCAGGGGCGTTATTTCGGAAGAAAATTGTAATCGTATCTGCACTAAAATTCCCTTTTCATGCTGTGTCACTCCATTTCGCAAGTGTTCGGTGTCTATCGAGATTTCTTTGATTGATTTTGTTCTTTAATTGATTTTATTCTATGGATGCGAATACAGTGCTACACAGTTAGTTCTGAAGGCTCACAAAGAAGCTGTAGGTAGATTCCTAAGTGGCGCCGGTTCATTAAGGCTCGGACAATCGCCACTGTAGTTGCAGCTTCCAATTCTGCAGCACAAAAATGCTCCAGAGAAATCAACGCTCCATGAAAAAGGCACATCATGAAGGTAACTAAATCCTTGATTCCACCTGTCTCTGTCTGTCTCCATTCACAAGTATCTATTTGCCTTTTGGGTGCATCCTTGTTCTAGCGACTGTTCAGTTGTAAGTATGAGAAAACCGAATCGGATAAGTTGCGAACGGCTTGTTCTTAGTCAACAGTTTGCAGCATTTATAGGCATATGCATCTCGCTTCACCTGCATAATAAGGTCATCCAAAGGGAACCTCTGACCTTTCATCTAGTCAGAAGGTCATACTTTGTCACAGCCTATGGACATTCAGTGGGGATTGTATTTGAACAAAGCACTCGTGGCCTTGCCAGCAGCGACTTAATATGCTGAATAGAAAGATCACATTTACTGCATTGTCGTTGCCGAAAGTGAGTTGAGTTTTGAATTCTTATCTGAGATATTAGCCACTATTTACATCTTTTGCAGGAGGCATTGCATGCTAAGGATGTAGAGCTGCAGAATTTAGCTAGAGATCTCCATGCACGTGATCCAACCATTAAAGAGATAGCAGAAAGACTGTCCAAGACTGCTGAAGCTAGCTGCTGAAATTGCCTCTGCAGAAATTGAGCGCTGCAGCAGCTTCAGTCCTCAATGGCTCAATGTTGAAGGTACGATGTGTATCTCTCATATAAATCTCTCACACGCATCGATCTTATGAATTTCTGCGCACTTTTATATAACTTGTATGAATAATTTGTTGAACCGAGAGTAGATCTGATCTAAAAAGGAGAAGCGTGAGCTTCTGGCTTATGTCAGTATGCTACAAGCGAAGCTGCTACAAACTACAAAGGTTGGATTTCACCAACTGAGAACCTCTACGTACTGTATGTTCTGATCTCAACGGCACATTTAATTTCTCAGTTTAAACTGGCGGCATGTAGAGGCGCATCAGATTGTTGGAAAGACAGAATCCTATCCAGAAATGACAGATTCAAGTACCATCACATACCACATGGATCCATCTTAGCAAGACGAAGACAGAGCCGGCCTAACCGAATCTGGACAGCTCCAAGCTCCTGAAGACAGTATTATAGCGGACTCCACGGAGGATCAAGCTCTTGATCAACTTACAGGCACGAGAGTCGAGTGGCAATCAAGTGACAGGATCCTCGCCGGAATTTGCGCCTGAAACAGAAGCTGACAGCCTCGACATCATCTAAGTAACCCCAGTTGGAGTAATTGTGTTGTGAGCAGTTCAATATTACATGTTGATAAGTGAAAGTAACACGCGAATATTCAATATTGATTTTGAAAATGACACGTGGCCACGGTACACTTTAGTCTCTCTCCAATTGATAGCTAGCACCATGAAAGATAAGTTCCAAGGTCATCCCACCTTTCTTGACTGTCAAGTTACTATTCCTTATTAACAAGATTTTCGTGCTCCCATCTGGTCAGGTGTTGAAAATTGTATAATGATTTCTAACAACTTCAATTTGTGTATTTGTAGTTCAATTTGAATACTGATGATTTAACGGTAAGATGTTCTGCAACAAACCTAACCACATCCAAAGTGTGATGATGTTATTGATAACAAAACTGTAAGAAACTCCTGTACAAGTATACTACGTGGCGGTGCATTGCATGCTTGACCCTTATTAAGTGTTATTCTAAGGCCGCGTTTGGATAAATCCAAACAACCACACAGCCAACGGAGACGCTAAACTCCGTTCCCGCCGTCTTTTTTCTAAACACCAAACAGCGCCTAAACTCTCCTCATAAATAAGAGAAAGCCGAGCGCCAGGCTTCTCCGCCGAGCCTCACGCGTTCCTCGTCGTTCAGTCCAGTTCGTTCCGCTATTTAGAATCGTAGTAGAGCTGAGGATCCGGAAGAGCGACATTGACGGCATACGGATCCACTACAGGCCGCAGCTCGTCCCAATCGCCGCCGCTATCGCCGGCGAACGTCACGTCGCCGCTCGCGTTCCAGAATCCGGCGGAGCTATTAGAGATCTGAACATCGGAGGAGCTGCGCTGCTGTTGATGATGATCGATGGCGTTGCTGCAGGTGAGCAGTGGCTGTTGATGATGATGCGCAGTTGTTGATGCTGTGATGTGATTTTGTTGGCGAGCGATTGATATTGACGACGATTTGTAAGACGATTGATCGGCGAAGTTGACGTAGAACTCGCTGCTGCTGTTGTCGTTGTAGTGGCTGTTATTGTGATCGGATTCGTTGCTGCAGGTTTTGGAACTGGAGTCCGTTAGAGATGATGCGATGTTGCGCTTCGGCTGCTGCTGATTATGTGAAGGTACGTATTTTTTGTAGCATGATACGCGTTTGAAGATCCTGCATAGAGTCCATACTTCCTGCAAATTTGAACAAAAGTTTTGTAAGCGTTCAATCTCATTTCAAGGTTGAAACTGTAGAATGCATAGATATGGAGATTTAGCTAGTTGCTGTGGATACTGGTTGCTTATAAAAATGCACACTATTTGGATAATTGACAGAAAGGAATTATGAGGCTATGATCACTGAGTCTGAGGCAATGACACTAACATGAACTTGTATGATGATATCAACTTGGATGTAAAGTAAATTAAGAGTTCAATTTCAACTAGGATTATAGTATGGCATGAGTGGACTAAATATCTGGATTGAGTAAGATGTTGGATGATTTGAGATTGGCTGTTTGATTGTTAGCTTAAATAGATTTCATATCTGATGCTTGATTAGAGAATGTAGTATATTCCATAAGTGTTATGCAGCTTGATTATATTTGAGCTACTGTTCTGAGCTGTGAAGTGTGACTAAATGCTATGTTAATTGGAAGAATGATGAGACTATCTAATTTCTGAGTTATCACATGTTGAAAAGTGAAAACTCTTGCTGGTAATGTATTATACTTATATGTAAGGGAGTATAAACTGATTAGTTCTAGATGAGTAGAGTGGGAATGAAGGGAGAAAACTTACAGCTTCTAGAGCGATGTTACTAGATTTAGCAAGACTGCTGTGTTGTTGTGGTTGTTGTCCTGCTGAGTTTCTCCGCTGAGGGGGTAGGCGAAACTCGTGCATCATCCAGTCAGTTTTGGTGCCTTTTCCTGCACTTCCACGGTAGTAAACTAGGGACTTCTTTAGGCCGATGAACTCATGGGGTTGCTTGAAGGAGTATATGGGTTTGTCGATGCCAGTAGCTTTCCAGAATCCGGATCCCGTCACCCTGTTAGGCCTTACACTGTTCCTATACTTTCGTCCTCTTAGGCAGAAGAAGTACCAT
Source organism: Kalanchoe fedtschenkoi (assembly GCA_002312845.1). Lineage (NCBI taxonomy): Eukaryota > Viridiplantae > Streptophyta > Magnoliopsida > Saxifragales > Crassulaceae > Kalanchoe > Kalanchoe fedtschenkoi. The sequence goes on from NQLW01000011.1 coordinate 2,432,360, forward strand.
TCCTGGTCGCCAGTCCCCACTGAAGTAGCTGGTTTGAGAAATAAAAATGTAAATTATTTATATGAAAAGTCAAATGGCGCACTAGTAGCGGATTGATTGATACTCCATGTAACTGTTTTACTGAGGATATACTCTGGATAGATCAGCTAGTGGACTGTAGCCGGTTATATTGTATGTAATAGGACCTTTTATTGTTTCTGAGTTTATAGGGTTTTATCACTAAATTTGGTCAAAAAACATAGAGAGAAAGAAAGGTGAATATGAACTAGCTAGCCAACAGCAGGAGTAAAAAAATCTAACTCCCATTGATGCTACCACTCTTATGATCATAGAACAAGTTTCTGATCTGTCACTATATCTTACCTGTCTTATATCATGCACATGGGATATATGTGTATTCAGAGAAGAAGAAGAGCTTACTTGGAAGATCCCAGGGGTCGTATTTGTAAAGATCAATCTGTTTGATGAGCTCGATGCGAAGTTGTTTGTTTTCTACCTTCCGTGTCAAATAAAAAGCCACCAGCTCTTCATCTGTTGGATGAAATCTGAACCCTGGCAACATGACTTCATCCTTATCGTGATCCTGCTTTTTCTCATCATACATATTCATGGTTCTTCAGCCCCTAATTCTTGCTTTTCCTCTTTGTGTCTTACCTTCTGTTTGTATTCTGGAGAGTGGCAGAAATCTACTAATATACACTTTGTCTTGCTAAACACTTTATTGCAGTTGGTGGTTGTAGGATTGAGTCAGAAGTCAAGGGTTTTGATTGCCAAGGGCGAGAAAGTCTAGCATATGCTTTGTATTTTGGCTGAATATTGAAAACGACAGTTAATTGCATAAAATATGGTCAATATTTCTGGAAGTTGGAAGCGTAGATTGGTTACTAGAATCGTAGGACTATTCAAAATATATCTTAGTGCGTCTAAGGCCCTGAAGTATTTCATTTATTTCTCCTTTCTAACCTGCAGGTATCATACTTCTAAGAATTTAAAACTTAACATACTCTTCTGAATATGACATGGCAACTCATCTGGACGAACCAAAATAGATGGGATTGAGAAGAAGTCAAAGGAGAAGCTTTCAAAGAGCTTCCGTAAGCTCGGAGAAATGTCTGAATACCTTGTCAAGAATGAAGATAAACGTAAGACTTCCCCTCCCTAACACTTTTTCTGTGATTGCTGATTACTGATCAGGGATTTGCCATCCATTTTAGACCAAGTTTTTCAAACAGTGGTCCTTTAGAACTCTTATACTTGATCAACGTGCTACATATTGTTTTTTGGAGTCAGAAACATGCAATAATTTGGTGGTTTAACGATTTCGCATTAAATATTAAATTAATCAGTCCGCATCATAATCATCATATATGTGCTCATTGTATTCCGATTTGATGTGTGTGTTCTGAAAAGGAATCTGATACACATGTACATAGAACACAGAAACATAAATAATCTTTCAAATGAGATGTTCTACTATTTGTTGACAGTCTGAGCCTAACAAAAGTTCAGGGCGAGCTTCTAAGTGTTGTTATTATTTATTAACAAGTTCCTTCTGGTTTCAGTTTCATACATGTACAAGGTATGAACAGAAGTGAAGTTGGGGATGCCATTTTTGTACAGTGAGGTAAGAAAAATTCTACGGGGCCATAATTAGCATTTGCAGCTGTGTAAACTTTGAAAACCTTTAATAGGCCACATGCCACAAATGGAGTGGAGATAATGATACATTTGTTCTCCCAAGTCATAACAAAGCAATATGTGATACACAATGCGTGTAGTCGTGGACGCATTATAAGCACCTACAAACTGATTTTCGCTTAAAAGTGATCATGAACTATGAACTTGCAACCTGGGTCCTTTCTGAACGCAACTAGGAGGAAATAAATGACTCTAACTATGCGGCTATGAGTGTTTGAAATCCAAATAGTCCTACGTAATGATCTGCATGTTTTCCATCTCAAATCTGGAAGTCAATTTTGGGGCAAAAATTATCTATGCATGTTTGAAAAACACTGCCTTTCCTCTTTTTCAATCTTCTGGTATGGTCCATGTATTAGTAGCTTCTTGTAAAATAGTGTTATCCATGAGAAGGACTCCCTGCCCTTGGTCGCTTCCATGTTTTTGTATTCTTCATGTGCCAAATAATTCTACAGTATTAGCCGGTCTAAGTTTGGAATTGTTTACACACTGGCCTGCTAACAGAATCTCGGTAATCAAGTACTATTCAAATGTCCATTTTTAAGTTTAGTTTTATTTTGTTGTATATATATCTCATTAGATTCTACAGTTCATATCCAGAGTGTTTATATAATGCCAAATCCAATATATAAACGAAAGTGTTATATTATGGCAAGTGGATGTTGATGAACCATTCAACAGGTTCGGGGGTTTTAAAATTTCAACTTGGAGGGGCTATTTATATTCTTGATATAGAGATGTGTTGTGTATATAGTCTAAATAAGTTTAGTAGAAATATGAGGAAGTCAATCATTTGCGTAAATTCTGACTCTTAATTTATATCAGTTTGCACAACTAGGGTCAAAGGTCAAACGCCAGCCATCACAAACTGCCAGTCAGATGAAGGAGGTGACCGAGTCTTTTGGACCCCTATTAATTCGGTGTGTCCACGCGGAGGGAAAAATCTTTTGCAGTTATGACTCGAATTCTGATGAGCTATGTGTTTATGAAGATTGTTGTCCTACAGGTGAACACATCCGATTGTCAACATCTCCCTGACTCCCTCCTTGTATCCGAACCAGTCCCACATGTAGGGACCGTGAATTTCCAACAGAAATATTATCTAAAGCTGATGTATAAATTCCGTGATTTTGAGCATATGTACATGTAAGCATATCATTCAATCTACAGAGTGCACGAAAGAGTCTTATTTTGCACTTCAGACTGTGCTGCTTTAAGAAATAGAAGATGTGTCGGAGTATTCAACTTTAGCATGAGAAAAGCCGGGTGCGATGGGTTTAGAATGTAAGGACTCTCTGCTCTCATCTTCTTCATCCACATAAACAATTGGCCTTCCATTGATATGCCAACTGCAGAACACAGAAATCCCACAGATTCTGTTACAGTCAAATAGTAATGTTTAATTATACAGTACACAGAGACAGGCATGTCCAGTTTTAAAATGCATAAAAAATGCATGTAGTTGTGTTCTGTTTGTATACAGATCCAGTGAAGACCAACTGAAGCTTCGTATTAGAAAAACCCAGAACATGCAGTATTCTATTATCTGTAGGTTCTAACAAAATATCAAACTGTAGTTCCTTAAAAACCAAAACAGCTGAACAACTGGCTTGAATATGATATATATAATAACCCGACTACAGATAAAACATTGACGAGCAGGGAAATTAGGGAATTGCTTACCCTTCAGGGTTGGAACCCTCTGCCGACAATGCTTTCAATAATCTCTCTTCAAAAGGTGTTCCATGCCACTTTACTTCCTGATCCTGCAATTTAATAACCATCAACATCATATTATCACAAGTAGTATGTAATCTTCTCTGGATCTACGATGAATAGAGGAAAGAGATGGATACCTCCTTGTATTTATTTGTTGTGTTAGGGATGCCATTACCATCCCAGCACTTGGGTGACATGTCTGAGGATCCATGACAATTCCAGTCAGAGGCTGGAAGAACACCAAGGACGGGTCTGCTCCCAGGAGTTAATCCTAAGGTTTGAGTATGAGGTACATCGTGAGATTCAGTATTTTCATCAGTGGCGGAAGATACTGGGCGAAGCCAACCTGACAAACTTGCTTCAACCTTCAAATCCTTATCAACTGCAGCTTCATTCTCCTTGCTTGAATAGTGACTAGGTGTATCATAGCAGCGGCGTTCGGATGATTCTTTAAGACTATCAGGCTGCTGAGATGCATCATTATTTGGTTCTTCCATTTCTCCTTCTCCTTCTTCTTCTACTTCCTTTAGTAATCTCCATTGAGAAATATCTTCAATGGAGTTCAGAGCTGAATAAACATACTGAGATCTGATAAGAACATTTCTACCTTTGGTTGCGCTGTCAAGAGCGTAAGTTGTTCCAGGAGTCTGCATTTCATCAGTTAGCTTTAAAGGGGTTGGATGAGGTGAATATTTAAAGACACCATCATATCCTGGCATCTCCACTTTACAAGAACCTTGCCCGACCTTTTCTGATAAACATCTATATGAAGATCGTACAGGTGTCTCAGGTTCACGTGCAAAATGCACAGACTTCGCTCTGCTTTTGACAGCTATGCTTGGGGGCTGAGGAGAGTTAAGAACTGGAGTGTTATCCAGTTCGTTGTCCTGAAACTCATTAGATGATGCAATGCTTGCTAATTGGCTATTCTCTTCATCAGTCGAGCTGTCTCCCTTGTTATGAGTCTCAGCTACACCACTGATAAAATGATAACACATCAAGGTCAGCCAGTAAAACAGTTAAGTGTAGCCAATCAAGATATTTAGGTTCGACTGTTGTTTTTGTTTGGCCAGCAACATAAAAGAATAAGCAAATTAACATGGCTAAGGTCAACCTTTCAGTTGAATGCTCTGGACAAAGTACACCATCTTGACATTCCTCACAAAGCTTCATCGGTTTCAATGACTTTACTCGGCCCTCATTCTTCAGACACAATTTCTCAACAGATGTGTTTGGATACCATGAATGAAACTCGGGACTTCCTGAACCCAAATCTTGTTCTTTTGAATATTGTAGCTTTTCTCTTGCTTTTCGAATATCAGCAGGGGTCTCCACTAAAACGCCGCAAGCTTTCAGAAACTTAGCCTGTTAATACATAAAAGCAACCAAAATTGCATCAGTAGAAGGAAAAGCAAACCAATTATCAAAGAAGATGAAGTTAGTAGCAAGAGACTAATTTATTGACGACACTAAAGTCAGTGCCTCTCTACAAACTTTGTAACGTATTAAGGAGTAACTTATATGCAAGCAAAACATCAACCAGTGTGCAACTGAGTAGAGTTCTTTTTGCATCAAACTCAAGCCAGCACAACGATGAACAAGTAATTTGAAAATACAAAAAAAAGGATATAAACTATACCAGTAGGGGAAACATTAGATTGTTGCAACTACCAGAATGTGGCAACAATCAGAAATTTTGGAACAGTAGTTGGATGCAGAACCATATGTATGTACTCTCTGGTTCATACGTTATACAGAATAAAAAGTGACAGCAACTTTGAACTACCATGAATTCAACCATCATGCGACATGCTAATTACTCTAAATAAATTGGGTACAGGTTCCGCCAAAATTGCATGATACTTTTATTGGTGAAATCATAGAGTCACTAACATCAATATATGCTACCATACAGGCATCCCACCAGACATGTAGGGATCAGACATGCAGTTTTACTATGAATGGTGACAGAACAATAGAATACCTTTATTAATAATAATCCACAATCTTTTATGGAAATAAATCAATACAGAAAAGTTAAAAATAATGCAACAACAAGGTTCAGTAGTATTAACTTTGACAACAAGAAACACAGTAAGGTATAAAGGAATGTTCACCTCATCCACGAGATCTCTACCAGTCATTTCAGTCTGTTGAAATACAAGTGACGGAGTATGCTCATCATTACATGGAGACTCATCATCTCCTTCTAATAAAAAAATATAATCATTCTACACAGCTATAATCAGAATCAATATGAAATTAAGCAATGAATTTCTTCAACATAATCAACAGCAACAGTTACTATCGATTTCTCTACATATACATCCTTAAGCATGACTGCAGGTGTGAATTACCTACAGAACCCAGCAGAGAGGTAAACTGATTAGGTGAGGCCTCACTTCTCTGTTAAGAATGAAACAGGAATTCATTATAAAGTATAAGCGATCAAGCTCAAGGAATCAGACAATCAAATCCCTTCAAGAACTCGGACTGCAACATATTAACACTGCACATCAATCAAAGCTAGCAGATTCAACCGATCAAAAATCTCTCAGTTTTGAAATCTACAGATGGTCAACACTGATCAGACAATCCGGATACGGTTAACCAGATAAACTCAATAGACACTTATGAAACAGCAACAAAAGCTCCAGCAGAAAACTAGAGCGATCAACATCTCCAGCAATTATATCAACCAAAATTTCTTCAGCATCTCAAACTACAACCTATCCACATCTCACATCAATTAGATGAAACAGATAAGAACAATCAACAATCTCCAGTTATCAATCACTATAAATGCAAACAACTAAAGAACAAACAACAACCTCCAGTAATCAATCACTATCGGTGCAGTCAACTAAACCACATTTTTTTTCATTTCGCAAAACAAAATCCAGTACACATTTCAACACTGATCAAGCTCAAACCACAGGCAGCGCAGAAGACCGATCAAAACGAAGAGAAGTCAGTTATCAACGTTTCCACGAAAGAGATGCAGTCAAAAGCTCAAACTACAACCTATAGCACCGCACATAAACCAAACAAACTACCTACAGTTTTCGTTATGCAAATCAAACTACAGTTCGACAATCAACACCGACCTAGCAGAAACCAGCAACTATAAACCAGAGAAACCAAAATCGGTTAGGAAACCGCCACAGAAGCTCGTCAGCCACAGAAAACTGATTAGAGAAGACGAGAAGTCAGCCTTCAGTTTCCACGAAGTACAATCAATCAAACCATACATCAACCGGAACGAACGGAAACGAACGATCAACAGTTTTCATCACGCAAACGGAATCCAGTTCAACAATCAGCGCCGACCTAGCTAATCACCAGTAACTATTCTCAAACCGCAACCAGATAAACCAAAACCTATACTACGAAACCGCAACAGAACCTCGTCGACCACAGAAACTGATCAAAACGAAGAGACGTAAGCGATCGACGTACTTTAGATTTCGCAACCAGCGGCTCGGACGCGAGACGAGGTCTCGGAACGCACCAGTCGCTTCCGATGCGCAAGCAGCGGAAGAGGCATCCCATGGCGGAGTAGAAGAAGCGGAGAGCGAGGCCGCAGGACATCGACGCGGATTTCGCCGGCGAGCGAAACCCTAGCGCAGTGCTCGATCGCAGGTGAGACTCGCTTCGTCTTCGGCTTCGGTGGTTGAAATTTGAATGGAGAGAGGAGGAGGGAAATGAAGGTGCGGATTTGGTGGAGTGACGTGATGACGGGCTATTTATAGGTCAGATAATGTGAAATTGAATTGCAGAGTAATTTTGGGTTTGTGTTTTTTACTTTTTTATTTTTAGCTGTAGAATATATTGTTAATTATAATCTATGATTCTGTAGTAATTGGTGAATTTCTATGGGATTGAAAATTTTTTATTTTTAAAAAATAAATAATATGCGCATACATCAAAATAGATGAAATTACTATTTTTAATCTTAAAAATCAAAACGTGATGACTTAAATAATAAATTAAGAGTAGGACATTTTGGTATGTAGGGCGCTAGAGCTTGATTTTTATTTATTTTGTTTCATTTTTTATTTGTTTTTCATTTCATTCTATTTTTATTTATTTCTATTTTATTTTATTGTTTGAAAATCTCAGTTCAACTCTAGTTTTGTTTAAGAAAAATTTGATATTGTGAGTTGAGATTTACATGTGTCAGGTATATTGATTGAGACGTGATACGAACAGAAACCACTTTCGATATATTTACTATTTGTAAAAAGAATTTAGAAAAGAATTTAATCACCTAAGTCAATAAGTATAATAAAAACTGTTGTAATAGTAAATTGACTTATAATATGAGAAAAAAAGTAATTGAAAAAATATATATAATAAACTAGATTTCTTCATATAACAAATGTACCCCTTCTTTATACTTTATGGGTTTGATTTACAAGAAAATGAAAAGACTAATTTATTATGCAATATAATTTATTTAATAAAATTTTATAATAGGTTACATTAATCATTAATTCAATAGTGGAGCCAGAACTATAATTTAGAAGAGTCACCGGACAGAGAAAATTTTAAATGTATGAAATGTTTGAAAGTTGCATGCTGCTAAATTGACTTATTAAGGGCATATATTTTAAACAAAATAAAATAAAATTCATTGTGCTGTTTTTGATTTCTATTTTGAAGAGAAAGAGAAAGATTTGAAAAGAGAGCAAGTACAAAGCTGTATTCTCCAGTTTTTTATTAAACAATTAAAATTCAATTTGCAATGATATTTAGTAAATGTGTCACCTATTTTACTTTTATGCATTCAACTCTTTCGGAAAAATCATTTTTATTTCTATCCTTAAATTCTCTATTTTATTTTCTTCTCCTTTTTTCAAGTCATTTCTCTCTCATTTTCTCCAAATTTGGGAACAGTGCCTAAAATGAAGCATGACACTTTTTGTTACCGAATCATTATATAGAGAAAATCAGTCCTGTCAAACAATAGTTCGAGATGTTTGTTGAATCCTCTTGAGATACTAAAGTATTCAATCTATCTGTCTTGCACCGTCAGAAAAATCGGCATAAATCTTCTATATATGATTTGACTCTAGAAAATAATTGAGTCGGACAAGTCCGGCTCCACGTCCCGCCGTAGTACGCGCGTGTGTTCCCTCATTCTCTTTATACAATTTTTTTGCATGTCTCATAACAAAACTGTATTTTCTAGTCAATATGGTATATAAAAATACTTAATTAATAAATTGTCAAATTGTGTATTCAATATTAATAAATTTTACAAATGATAAACATGTTAGTAATTAATTTACTAATTATCACATCATACCCTTATTATACTATATGTAACAACAAGTGTGCAAACATTCCAGTTAATGAACTTGGATTAGAATTATAGTTTATAAGAGTCAAAATTGTACTTTCATGAATATTACACTATAAATATAATGGAAATTTTGTATCAAAATAGAAAATGAGTAGGGCCAAGTTTTTTTTTGCCTAACAACCTCACATTCTATCCACCTTAATAGTGATCTTGAACTTAATAGATAATATTTAAAACCGCTCGGTTAAAATTTTGTTGGTAAATAGAGATTAGAGCCAAGTGACGCCTCTAATATTTGTGAATCCGCCGGTGCAATGACGCAAAAGAAAATAAAGAAATTTATTATAGTTTTATTTTATTTTTGCAAAAGTCTTATTATGGTTACTTATTCAGTTCTTGATAATAATGTTCTTTTTTTACCTTTTTCTTGAAACAAGTTATTGAAAATTAATGAGTCAAAATTTACCCAAAAGTATTAATATATGTTGGAAAATTATAATCTTACTTTATAATAATAAACATTTGAATACACAAACTCTTATGGAACTATTAATATGTACATTTCACGACGCAAAATCTTATGAAACCAATCTAAATATGAACATTTCATTACACGAATTCTTAAAAAAAATCAATCTATTTTATAAAATCCGTCACCAATCTCACCACATCTCTACCCTTATCAGTCTCTTAGGTTGGGGCAGAGCAACCATGGTTGTAGTGCTACTGACTGGATTGTTGGTGGTCGCAGTCGCCGCGCCTTTTCTTTTATTACTCAAGGTTTCTTATGAGACATTTTATTTTTACTGGTTGAGACCAAAGCGAATCAAAAAGATTATGGAGAAACAAGGTGTTCGTGGTCCGAAACCTCAATTTCTAGTCGGAAACATGCCGGAAATGGCCAAACTCATTGTTGAATCTACGGTTAAGGACATGGATTGTGTCGACCACAATGTTGTCGCTCGCCTCATCCCTCATTACGCCCTTTGGTCTAAAATTTACGGTATGTTGATTAATACTGATAATTATTTAGACGCTATATAATAAGGATTATTGATAAACATATAATAACAGAAAAATGTTTATTGTTAGGACATTTCGCCTTTCAGCAATGAAAATACTAATTTCAAAATTAATTTTTTTTGACGACTTTGCCACATCAAAATTAATTTCTTTTCTGTGGTGCTTATCGGTCCTTATACATAATTGTGAGGTTTTAACATAGGGAAGAGATTTTTGCTATGGTACGCGACAGAGCCACGATTGTGCCTGACCGATTTGGAAATGATAGACATTTATTTGAAGAAGTACAACAAGGTGAGCGGGAAGTCATGGATGCAACGACAAGGATCGGAGCATTTTGTCGGAAAAGGTCTGCTATTTGCGAACGGCGATGACTGGTACCATCAGCGACACATCTTGGCCCCGACATTCATGGGAGAAAAACTCAAAGTACGCACATAATTATTTATGAATTTGGCTTTGGCAGATATAAGTTACATACTCTGGCAGAGTACATAAGCTAAACGTCATCATTCTAACTGTTCATATAAATAAGTTATATACAGTCTATCCGTCTTTGACATTATTTCTTCGTAGAGTTTACAAATTTTTTAAGATATTGAATCATATTTGTTTGGTTGCAGAGTTATCACGCAAACATGACAGAATCAACTGAACAGATGATTGAAGTTCTCCATAAAAAAATGGGTGAAGGGCAAAGCGAGTTTGAGATGAGTGAATATTTGAAACAACTAACAGCGGAGATCATCGCAAAATTTGAATTTGGCCCCGATTTTGAGAAGGGAAAATATATATTCAACCAATTAACAATGCTGCAACGGCTTACTTATCAATCTACCAAACATTTGATTCTTCCCGGCAGCAGGTATATGATCAATTTTAATGTCTAAATAATGCGTGAAAAAAATTTGAAATCTATCATAAAAATTTTGCTATTGTGAATTTTCTAAGTAATATGTGGTTGACGCTGATAATTGTTTTATCAACATTTCATGTGATGTGATATAGATTTTTTCCTACTAAGTACAATAGACGGAAGGAGGCGTTGAGAAGGGAGGTGGACGAGACGCTCCTGGAGATAATTCAAGGCCGTAAGGATTCTGTAGGCATCAGCCGGTGCGAGTCGCACGGGGAAGATCTGCTCGGGATTTTGCTTGATGAGATGCGCAAGGGAGAAACGAAAAATGGATTTCATTTGAATTTGAAGTTGATCATGGATGAGCTCAAAACCTTCTACTTTGCCGGGCATGAAACTACGGCATTGTTACTCACCTGGACCCTCATGTTGCTGGCCACTAATCCATTGTGGCAAGATAAGGTGAGGGAGGAGGTGAAGGAGATTTGCGGGAGCGAGAATCCGTCATCGCATCATCTCACCAAATTTAACGTAGTAAGTAAATTTCATATTTGTTTCGTCATTGATGATTTAACTGATAAAAATCGGCCGAATGTATGGTATGATACAGTTGCGGATCCAGATGCAAAATTGAGTGAGGTCAAAAAAATTATTAGTCTAAAATACTATTGCAATTTTTATCTATATGGACATGAATTAAAAATGATGAACTTAAATATTAAAATTAATAAAACATACTTTTAGATCCTGAATAAGTGATAGTAAAATCATAATTTAAGAGAGGTCAAATTTATATTTTCTAAACAGATGATTGACTAATTTGACAAATTTAGGATGTTAAAATGAAAAGCTCGGTGTGGTCCACTAACTCCCTAAGATTCATGTGGCTCTGCCACCGATGTGATATTTCTAAGTGTACAAATTCAAATTTAAATAATTATGCGTGAGAATTTTATATGTATTTGTATCATGTTATCATTGGTGTAAAGAAATAATAAAAATCGCTGACAATTTGTGTTTGTAGCTAAACATGGTGATAAATGAATCATTGAGACTTTACCCTCCGGCCACACTGTTACCCCGGATGGCGTTTCAAGACATTCAACTCGGGAATCTCTTCATACCAAAGGGTTTATCCGTATGGATTCCGGTACTGGCCATAAACCATGACGAAGAAATATGGGGGCCAGATGTGAATGAATTCAATCCTGAAAGATTTTCTATGAGGGTCGGACGCCATTTCTTGCCATTTGGGGCGGGTGCGAGGAATTGTATCGGCCAGACATTAGCTCTGATGGAAACTAAAATAGTTTTAGCTTCGCTAGTTCAACAGTTCAACTTCGTCATTTCAGAAAACTATCGCCATGCTCCGGTGACAGTTCTCAGTGTCCAACCTAAGTATGGACTTCAATTGATTTTGAAACCGATAGTTGTTTAAGGTTTAAGTTATGGGTGCATGGATAATTTTTTTACACCCTATAATTTCTTTATAGTGAAGCCAGACTCTATTTAAATTTTAAATTATGAGTACATAGAATCTGCCGATTGTGTGGATAATTTTTCAACACATCTCCACTTCTTTATAGTGGATAGTTGTACATCTATTGTTTTGTATGATCATATTTTGATATTTTTTTCGGCCACTTTGAAAAAAAAGTCATTTAAATTTTTTCCGCTTTTCAAATATTGAAAATAGTTTTATTGGGAAAAACGGATATACCATGTCAGGATATACAAGATATATATCCGAGCGGCTAAAATAACTTCATTTTGAATGGTATTTAAGGGTTTCAAAGTTTCATGATTCAAAGTTTCTAATATTTTAGGGTTTCTAGGGTTTTTGGGGTTTACTTTTTAAAATATTTTTAGGATAGAGGGTTTTAGATTTGTGAAATGACGCCGTTTTGAATGTGTTTGGAAACATCCCAACAAAACACTAAAAACATGAAAGTTTGAAACCAAAAATCCTTTAAAACCCTAAAACAATAAAAATTCTAAAACTTAGAAATCCTAAATCTTATAAAATAATCTAAAACGATCTCATTTCAGCCACTATACTAGGGTATGTAGCTTATAAACCCTGACAGGGTATATCCGCTAAGCCCAAAAATAAAAGAAATTTGTAACTATAATGTAGACCCAACTCGAATGATATGAGATGTTCATGTGTTGAATATTTGAGATGTTAGATATTCAAGGATGCTGGAAATGGAGATTGCAACTTTAGAAAAAAAATTAACATCGAAAATGGTTTTAAAATGAAAGAAATTTGTAACTATAATGTAAATCTAGTTTGAATGATGTAAGATATTTATGTGTTGAATGTTTGACTCAAATGATGTTAGATATCAATAAAGGCTGTAAATGGAGATTGCAACTTCAAAAGAAAAAAAAATGACGGTGCGAATCGTGTGTTCAAGTTAATGTCTGAGTTTGCTAAGCAACTCGGATTAAAATTTGGTTAAATATAGATGTTTGATTATGAAGAATTAAAAGTCTCTCCGTCTCCAAGCCAAATGTGTTATTCCGTTTAATTGTGATATCAAACTCTCATGTATGATGTTCAAACTCACACATTGGCGCAGAAACATATACTTAATTACTCATAATCAAATATTTAAACAGTGAACGATTTTTAATCCAAGACACATATCAAATTCAAACATAAATTTAGATAATCACCAACTATCATTTTTATCTTATATATTAAACTCTGAATTTTCATCCAATCGTGAGCCTCTAATAGTAAAATTGGATCCTCTTCTCGTGAAACACTGCCGGGACTTTGGTTTTAGGCATGGGGGCCGAGGAGAAGTAGTGGCGGGAGGCTCGTTCGAGTAATAAAATTCTGAATCTAATAAATGTCAACACAGTCAATATAATACGTGGATTTTGGGCGTGATAAGGCTTTTGTAGCGAGGCTAGGTTAAAAAATCTAAAGCAGAAGTTGGCTAGAGCCTAGAAGAGTGAGCTAGCTGATCTTGAACATCGCGTTTAAAAAGATAACTTAGCATTATACTCCTTCTGTCATCTTTTACTTGTCACTTAACCGAATTTTTTTGTTCATTTTTACTTGTCACTTAACATTTCCAATACATAATTAATTTACGCAACAACCTTAAAATCAAACATTAATTAATTTTTCTCAACCATACCAATTCCCTTTTTTTTTGTGTCAACTACCTCTCTCCTCCTTTTCCTTCTAAAACCCACAATCTCTCACACGCCCCCACATGGCCTCACCTGCCATATTCTTCAATCTCACCCAACTCTTCTCATCTCCATACCAAAAACAACCCCCAAGCTCACAGAACCAAGAAACTCAAACCATATTCACCATGCCGCCGTCGGAGAGACAACCACCAAAATCAGCCTCACTCCTGTCCACTGCCCAACACAATAGCTCCAGATCTACAGAGTCTACATCGATCAACCTCAATCCAACACTGCGCAGAGCCTTTACTCCTGATCCGAACGCATCGCTCATGCTCGATCAAGTTAATTTCGCTGTCCCCAGATCTGGTCACTTCTCACTTCAACGCACCTAGATTCGAGCAACCTAATCGCCAAAACCGCTAACGATTCGAGCGGCGCCCCCTGTGCCAGAACTGCACATCACTTGTCACGATCTAATTTCTGCCGCAACCCCAGATTAAGAATCAAATCCGCCTAGACGAGTGTCATCGCCCGTCTCGATCTCCATCTCCATCCCAAATCTCATTCATTGTATCAGAAGAAAGAGAAATCACCGAGAATTAATTAAGAGCGCCAAAACCGATATAGGAAAGTACATTAATTGAGATTTATGGTTTCCTTAATCTACGTGTTTTTTTACTGCGCCACATGTATTCTCGGACAGAGGGAGTAAGATTTAATTCCTCCGTCCTTTAATACATGTTGTTTAAGATTAATTTGAGTAGATTAATGTGAAGTAAATGTTAGCGGTTGAACAAATTTAATGAGTGGGTGGTTGATGTTTTTTTAAAAAAATTCGTGCAAAAAGTAAAATTGGTAGATTATTACTGATGATGAATGATTCTTTTTATTGATTATGATAAAAGAGTGATTAATGTTTTATATTTTAAGGTAGTTATTGATATTAAATATGTATTGAAAATTGTTAAGTGACAAATAAAAATGAACAAAAAAATTCGATTAAGTGACATGTAAAAGAGGACAGAGAAAGTACATGGGTGCAACAGCGCTGTTTCAACTGCAATGGATACTCTTTGCATGACTGTTATAAATTATATTTTAATGGATTGAAATTGTATCTTCGAAAATTTATTTTATGAAAATGAGGTTTGGGTGGAGCTATTACCCATAATTATTTATTAATAATTTACATATAAATATTTTTTAAAGAATTTGGGATTTTTATCCATTAAGAAAAAATTTATCTCAAAATGGGCCCTGTAGGAATGATGGGCGATGAATCGAAGCTGACTTTAGGATATTAAATTTGATTTGAGTTGAGATTATTTAGATGAAAGCGCACGAAAAATTGCCCCGCAGCAACGTGTATAAAAGTTCATTAGATCCTTTCAATTAAAGTAGCTCAAGTACAACCGTAGGTACACTCACAAGTAGTATCAGTCAAGCATCTGCCTCCGGTGTTACCCTTGAAGAAGCTGTTACATTGGGCTACGCACACGTCCGGCGTGCACGACGGAGGCGCATGGAGATGGCCCAGACACACACCGTCGGGCCTCGCGTCCTCGACTGCGGCCGCGCCGATGACGAGGAAGAAGAAGAAGCAGAAGACGGCCGCGATGAGAAGATTGTTAGCCTTCATGTTGGAGATTCAAGTAAGTGTTGATGCTGAGAGCTGAATGGTGCCACAAGGAGTGGAGCTTTGTTCTTATTTATAGCTTTTGGAGTTTGAACCTTAATATTCACCCAACAATATTATTTTAATTAAATATCTTTATCAGTTATAAATTATGTCGTTAAAATATTTATGTTCCATATGTTGTGTGTTAGGGTCTCTCCATATGATAAGGACTCACACAAAAGAAACTCCACATGATGGGACTCACACAAAAGAAAGGAAAATAAAGAGGAGAAGGTTGATGTCAAAATTGGCGGCCGTGAACGCGTCAAAATTGGCGGCCTGGCATCGCGATTACGCGATGGAACTTGTCTAGGCAATTTCTCTGCTCATTCATCTCATCCCACAATCCATCACCACAGTTAGAGAAAATAAAGAAATTTGGGGATAATTAGTGGGATAATTTTTTATGAGGAGTGATAAAAATAGTGAATAAAATATTTTGGATATTTTTTAGAAACACTTCTGAGTGTCATTATTTTGTGTCTGTCTCAAATCTCTTTTTGTACCCACTGTAACTTTATTGTGGAAGAATATATCGAAGTTTGTCCCGTGGACGTAGCCTTTTAAAGGTGAACCACGTTAAATCTGGTGTTCTTTTGTGCCTGTTTGTTTGATTATTTTATCCGCTGCTGTACGTGGGCCAACACTATATTTTTTTAATTACGGAAGTATGAAAATCTAATGATGTATTAAATTAGGGTAATTTTAAATCAGCTTTAGATGCTGCAAAATAAATTGGAAGGATGTAAACGTGAAATTTTATTTAATGTGGTCAAAAAAAATATAAGGAAAGGTCGAGGTGACAAGAGACAATCCATAGCCATGGAGTGACATAATTCATACAAGAAAATTAGGATGTTGACCCGGAGTCATTCTTAGGTGGACTGCTCACCGTCAAGTGACGTATACAATACAGTACATCCAAAAATTTTTCGTGGCCCCGACCTTGAGATAATCAAACATATTTTCAATCAGTTAACCGAGCTACAATGAGCCAAAAAACTGACTTTTCAATCTACCGAACATTTGTCTTTTCCTCGCAGTACTATTCAAATATGCAAGATTTTTACTTAAATTTCATAGGAACGAGAACTCTCTCGAAGCATCAAAAATAAGAATAAAAAATAAAAATACCACAATTAAAGAAATCATATCCACGGAAAATAATTAAAGAAAAAAAAACCTTTAATTAAAATAATAGTATAGTTATGCTGTCACGTAAAGCATGTTGAAGCATTGTAAATCAAAATAAAAAATCATTCATGTAGAAAAATAACATGAAAAATGGTAAATTAAAAAAATGTATCCATATATACGAATAATCTCTATTTGTCTATTTTTATTTATCAATTAACAATTTCAATTAATGACTTTGTTATTATAATCTACAAATATATCGCGTGCTGTACACATATTACATAATTTTTTTTAAAAAAATCCATGCTTATTTTTTGGGAGTAGGAGGTTAATATTTTTAAAAACAATCGTGAAAAAAGTAAAATTAGTAGATTAGTGATTAATATTTAAAGATAGTTGTTGATATTAAATACATATTGAAAATTGTTGAGTAAAGTAAAAGTAGACATAAAAATTTGATAAAGTGACATGTAAAAAATGACATAAGAAGTATTAAGCATGGAAGAGTGCGATTATTATTGATATATTGGAGGAGATCGAAACTTGGTTTTCAAGTAGAGTGCCCGTCAAGATTATCATAAATGGAAGAATAAAAATATATATAGAAAAAATAACAGGTATAAAAATCATTTATTCATTTCAATAAAACTAGCTAAGTAGTGGCATGATGCCCGGAACAAATACAAAATCCATTGCTTATTTTTTGGGTCCGCCAAGGAGTCTAGGACAAGTGTACGTACACTCGCAAGTAACATCGGTCAAGCATTTTCCTCCCGTGTTATCCTTAAAAAAGCCGTTACATTGGGCTAGGCAAGCCTCCGGCGTGCACAGCGGAGCCAAATGAAGATGGCCCACACACACACCGTCTGGTCTCGTGCCTTCGACTGCGGCCGCGACGAGGACGAAGCAGAAGACGGCTGCGACGAGGAGATTGCAAGCCTTCATGGTGGAGATTCAAGTAAGTTTTAATATTGAGAGGTGGATGAGTACGTGAGCTGCAGGAGTGAAGCTTTTTTCTTATTTATAAGTTTTTTTTTTAATTTGAATATTCACCGAATATTTGTTGACATATTTGAGCAAATTGTAATAT
>NQLW01000011.1:2451247-2478600 GCA_002312845.1 Kalanchoe fedtschenkoi
AACAGAGTAAGCGCAAGCATCAATCGGCATCTGAAAATAAACAAAATGGCAGTACGGAGGATGCCAACCGAGCCATCACATAAACTGACGCAAATTTCCGGGGGAATGGGAGGTGAGGGCACTGAAGGCAGCTCCAACAGGAGATCATCGTCACCCTCCAATCCAGTGTAGGCTGAGAATCAGCTGAAAGCCCTTCTCAAATAAACAGAATGTAGACCAATAAAGAATTATCACCTGAAAATGGCTTGCAGGTCGGCTGCTAAGGAGGAGAAGCTGAGCAAGACCTGAAAATCATATAACAAAAGTAGAAGAAACTGAAAGCCCTTCTCAAACCCCAAACCCTCCCATCACCACCACGGTGAAAATCGAACAGAAACAAGCCAAAATCCTAAAAACTCATTTTAAATAAAAAGGCAGAACCAAAGGAGCAAAGGATGAAGCATCCTTCCTTTTTCTCACATCCAGTCCAAAGCCTGTCACTCTTAAAAATACTCATCAAACAATCCACAAACAACGAAAACGAATTCCTGCCAAAAAAAAGGCAAAACAGCAATACAAATTCTCGCTTTGGAGTCTCTAGCAATTTTGATCCATCTGGTCAGCTAACAAACTGATGCAAGAAGATTTAAGGTATCAATCTTCCGCAAAGGGTGTGAGATCAATTTGAAATGGGCGCTTCCCCTTGCTAACTCTGGCTATCGCCACGAGCTCGTTGAGCAGCTCCTCCAAGTGCCTTAGTGGCCACTGCGTCGGTCCATCCACCGGCGCCTTCAGCGGATCATCATGCACCTCCATGAAAATCCCATCCACGCCCACAGCCACAGCGGTCCTGGCCACGCAGGGGATCAGCTCACGTATCCCGCCGCTGGCCACGCCGCCTCCCTCTAGCTTCCTGCCCGCAGGCTGCTGCAGCGCGTGCGTGACGTCAGCCACAACCGGGCAGTTCGCCTCCCTCATCCACTCCAAATTCCGCGGATCCACGATCAGATCATTGTAGCCGAACATGCTCCCTCGCTCGCAGACCATCACGCGCTCATTCCCAGCCTGTCTCACCTTCTCGGCCGAATTCGCCATCACGCTCGCCCCGCAGAACTGCCCCTTCTTGATGTTCACAACCCTGCCCGTCCTCGCCGCTGACGTCAGCAGATCCGTCTGGCGGCAGAGGAACGCCGGGATCTGGACCACGTCCGCCACCCGCCCGACCTGCTCGCACTGCCAGGACTCGTGCACGTCGGTCACGATCGGCAGATCGTACGCCGCCTTCACCTTCTCCAGGACGCTGAGCCCCTGCTCCAGCCCGGGGCCGCGGAAGGAGGCGGAGGAGGTGCGGTTGGCCTTGTCGAAGCTGGATTTGAACACCAGCGGCACCCCGACCCGGGCGCAGATGGCCTTCAGGTGCCTCGCCATCTTGAACACGTGCTCCTCCGATTCGATCACGTTCGGGCCGGCCAGCAGGAAGAACGGCTCCGCCGTCTTGAGCTGGTGATAGAGCGCCACCGCGGACGACGACGATGAGGCCATTTCGAAGCGTTGGTGGCGGAAGCTGAGGGCGGAAGCAGATCTGAGTTTGATATCCGCTCCGACTCGCTGATTGGCTTTTCTGTAACTTCTGTAATATCAGATATAATAATTTCTATAAAACTCATCCGCTTTATCCTTTTTCATCTGTTACATAAATTTTTGTATCTAAAATAATATTTAAGATTTTATTTAAATAAAAAATAATAGCTATGAGAACCGAATTAGAAAGCGAACCGATCAGAGTTTTGATTTCCGGTTGAACTGGTGGTCCAAATCAGTTTGACCTTCTGTTTAATTATATATAATAATTATAATATATAAGAGTTAATATGTTAATTATTAAAATTTTGACAAGATAATCAAATAGCCTGATGTTATGAGTGCTTGTCTAACTCTAAACAAGCTCAAGTTTGAATTCTAACTACCAAAATTTAATAAAATAAATTTTAAGCTAAGATTAAGCCCATTTTCATAACAAACCGATTTGATATATCGGTTCCAATTTTTCCGGTTCGGATGACTATGAAGAAAATTGTAATTTTTATTATGTATAAATTATAGATGTATCTTTCATGAGAGGGAAAGAGTAATTTATGTGAATGGAATATAAGGTTTGAGGATATTTTGGAAATAATATAATTTATGTGAATGAAAACATTTTTTATTTTATAAAATTGTTTTTTTTTCATTTTTTTCTTTTCAAAACTCATGAACCATGCAAATATTGAGAAGCTGCTTACTTTTGACTTTTTACAATAACATGTGTCAATTTCCCGTGATCCACTACACCACAATCATTGTAAATTTTCAAAAATAATTGGAACTAAACAAAAAATGATAAACGAGGTAAAAAAACGAGGAAGACGAATTTACAAAAAAAAATCATTAAAACATATAATCTTCAATTCATATGATAAATATTCCAAGAAAAATACTCATATTCTTACTAGTTTACAGTAGCTTTTATTCTATGCAATGTTATTCAATACAACCTCTTTTCATACTATGAGCTATAACCTCTTCTGGAAATGTTAAGCACACAAGCTATCAAAATTTCAATTCAGAGTTAATAAAAGTTGTAGTCGATTTGAGGATATGTTTCGTTAAAGTTCATTCGAGGTCACCAAAAGAACCACTTTTTCAGGGTTGGAGGAGCGGTTGAGGCCGCGACTTGCTCTTCGTTCTTTTTCCTATTTTCCATTCCCTGCTTCAACGCCTCGAGCCTCATCCTGCAAATCATCCGAACCATCGAAAGTCGGAACGATGAAATGAGAATGATGAGATAACTAACGAAATAAAGAATACTCCATGAGTTTTTTTTTTTAACTTGTCACTTACTTGGCACCTATTTGTCCCTTTTACTTTACTCATCATTTAACAATTCTAATGCAAATTTAATACTGTCACATACTTTAAAAAGTAAAAAATTAATTAATTCATCATCATAATCTATAAAGAAATTATTCTACACCAGTAATAACATATCACATTTTATATTTTACACGAAATTTTAAAAAATATATTAAATACATATCTATTAAATTTACTCAACAACTAATATTAATATCTTCTGAATCCACTCAATATAACCTTAAACGACTAATATTAGAGGAAGAAGGGGGTAAACTTTAAGGAATGCATAGTTTTTGGAGTTGTACGAATAATAAAGTATGCGCAAAATGATTACTTGGTGTCTGAAAGTCGACCGTGAAGACTCCATCTTTGCCGAAATCCGTCGGCGCCCTCCATCCCACTCGCGAGGATCAAGCGCCTGAAAACTTCAATTCTTAAGCCGAACACTTCTGTTGATTGAAACACAGGACCCACGCTAATTTTGAGATAATCGAAGTGATATGAAAGCCAGATCAAATGTACCGGTCCAGAGAGGTGACCAGGGATTCGAGCTGCGCAGCTCGCTCCTTAGCATCCTCGAGGGGCATCGATGAGCCAAGTTTGCGCTCGCTTTCTTGCAAGCGGCGCCTCAACTCTATATCCTGAAAAATCAAAATCCAAACGTACATATATAAACGGACACGCACATGTCATTCATAAATTGTCATGTGCTGGATGAACGAAAACCGTAACGAAATAGCGGAATTAATTCTAACCCTTTTCTCCGCACATTGTCTGTATAGAACAAGCTCATCCTGGCAGAACGGCTCTATGTCGTTGATTTGCAGACCTGTTATAAAACACAAAAAACATCTTCAATTTTTTTTTAAAAAAAAAAAACTGATTGCCAGAGCAACCATCGGCATATTTCCTAAATAGCAGCGAGAGCCGACGCTTCAAACTAAACACAACTCTATTTGTATGTCACTTCACAGTTTCGAGAAAATCTTGAATTCAATAATTTTTCTTGAGGCCTCTTTGGTTGCAGGAGATTGACACGAAAATATTAAACGAGTCTTTAAATCAAATTAAATTTCCTTCTTATTTACATCTATCCAGACAAGGAATTCTTTCAATTTCCACACACATTTTTCTCTAAACCAAACAGAGTCTAAACCATACATCTGTGCACAAATGGAGGGAGGAGTCCATACACAAGAAGAGATTCCTGAGGATGCCGTCACATAAATTTACGCCTTCAAGCACGTGGGAGGCGATTTCCGGAGGAATGAGCGGCGATGGCGGCCCCAGCATGAGGTCGTCACCCACCAATATGGTCTCCTCCATTGTTGGCTGCGAATCCACTGCAAGCACAGCCCCAGAAAAACATACATCAATCATTTCGAACACAAACACTGATGAGTTTCAGATGAGCTGAAAAAATCTGTCATCTCCATGGAAATGGAAACTGGGTTTACTCACCATCCATGGCTGGTGGTAGAGTTAAGAAGCTGTGAAATTGACGGGCTGATTAAAACCCCTTGTGCCCAAAATCTGTCCCGCCGCCACCGGCCGCCGGTAGGCGATCCTTAAACCCAGAATCCTTGAGAAAACCTTCTGGTTTTCGTTGATTTTGATGTAGGGTTTTACGATGATGAGAATGGTCGCAACTCGCATTGGGGGAGCAAAAGACAGATGTGTTGAGTTCTCCTACGGCCCCGGCCAATCTGAAATTGAACCGAAAACTTTGGACCGGATTTCTGGTTGTCCATCTCTTGGTTCAAACACTGGCTTATTGTTATAAAAACGGGTTAAACCATGTGTATCTAGGAGTTTAAAATTTTGGTTTTGAGTTTAGTATTTAATGTTTGGTATATCAGATTATTTATAGATATATAAATAATACAACATATTGAAGATGTATTTATTAATACGAGATTTATGAAAATAAAATTTTTCTTCTGCATTATTAATATGTATTCTTATTCTGAACCAAACACATCACTATAGGATTATTTGAAGTTTAGGTTTTATGGTTTTTATAAATGCTAAAGAAAAGTAACGAGACTTGAAACCAAACAAAGATTAAAATATTAAGTATCTTAAAATACAGAGATGTAAAACCTCAAACATATTACCTTCGTCACTTCGTGCAGGTTAGTTCATAATTTCGGTAGATTTTAATGTGCTAAAATAATTAAATAATGAGATAAATCAACTAATATAGTCTCCATCAGTGATTTAGCATTCGGTTAATGAAATTTAGAGTTGAGTGTTCGGTTCCGTGATTATATTAAGAAAATATTAATACTATTTGTTGAATAAAATAATTAATATAATATTTCTAAATTTCTATATAAATAAAGAATTATTTGATGTAAAATGAATTTTCTTATGAATCGTGATTATAAATTAATTAATATTTAATATTTTAAGATAAATTATGAAATTAAATATTTATTAAAATTATTGATTGATAAAAATAAATAATTTTTTTAATTGAGTGACAAATAAATCTATATATGTAAATATGTCATTGTATATAGCTACATCTGAAAAGTCGTCGCTAATTGTTGAATCTTAATTGCTAAAGACAGGGGACAACACTCTCGCTTAAGAATCTGTGAATAACAAAAATGTACCTGCGCACATCAATCACCTTGGTCTATCTATCATTACAATTACAGGCATTCGATAAATAGCGTAGCTCAAATCGCCGCCCACTCCGATAGACCTCCGCCGCCGCCCGAATCGCACGCGGCCGCCCGCCGCCCTTCGTCCGATTCGGCGCATCATGTTGTTCGCCTCCTAAACTTCTTCAGTGGTATGTTCAGGGCGACCCTCCTCCACCGATGCTTCTCCTCATCTTCGCCCAAATCCATCGCTGACCGCTCTCGCCTCCTGCCCAGCAAGACTCCGACTCCGGCCCCTCTCGATGCCGACGAAGCCATTACCTTCTTCAACGCAATGCTCGCCTCCGGCAAACCCCACCCGACCTGGCAGATGAACAAGCTCCTCGCCATTGTCGTAAAAAGTCAGCGCCTCTTCGATGCCATCCGCATGTACAGACGACTCGAGCGCGGCGACGGGTCGGCCGCGTCCGACATTCACACGTTCACTATTCTGCTCAACTGCTACTCGTGCCTGGGCTGCATCTGCTACGGATTTGGAATTCTAGGGCTCATTTTGAAAAGGGGTTTAAACCCTGACGTCATCTTTTTCACCACATTGGTGAGAGGGCTGTGCGTGGAGAAGAGGGTTATCGAAGCGCTGCCGGTGATGCTTCGGATGGAGGAGATGGGTTGCTGCCCTGATCGGGCAGCCTGGAGGATGTTATACAAAGGGCTGTGTAGTTTAGGGGATTGGGATTTTGCGCTTGATTTGTGTCAGACTGTGTTTGTTAATAGCTACGCTGCAGATTCTGATGTTGTCATTCAGCTCAAGTCGATATGTTACAGCGCCGCAGTCGACCATCTTGTGAAAAATGGGTGGATAGCTCGGGCCGAAGCGCTGAAGCTCGAGATGAGGAGCAAGGGGATCAAGCTGGATTCGATTGCATACAACTCGTTGATCTACTTCTGGTGCTGCGTGTCAGAGCTGGATAAGGCCAAGGACGTGTTCTTCGAAATGATGGAGCAAGGCGTCTACCCGGATGTGGTTACTTACAATATGATGATTTACGCCTCGTGTCGCTCCGGGGAGCTGGGGGAGGCGAGGCGGATGGTTGACGAGATGAAAAGTTTCTCCTTGTTCCCGAATGTTGTAACATACACTTCGCTGATAGGTGGGTTTTGCCGAGCGGGTGAGTTGGAGAAGGCCAAGGACATGTTCAACGAGATGAAGCGTGATGCGGTGCATCCAAATGTTGTAACCTACAGCTCGCTGATCGATGGCTTGTGCAGAAACGGCGAGGTAGAGGAGGCGAGGGATGTGTTAGATGAGATGCAGACCCGTTCGATATCTCCGGATGTTGTGACTTACACTTCGTTGATCGATGGGTTAATGCACGCCGGGGAGTTTGAGGAGGCCTTGGCTATTTTCGATGAGATGAAGAATAATTTGGTATCCCCCGACGTGATAATCTATACGTCGCTTATTGAGGGCCTGTGCCGCGCCAATAATTTGAAGAAAGCTATTTGTTTATTTAACGAAATGAAGAGACGAGGTGTTACTCCGGACGTGATAGCTTTTAATTCATTGATCCGGGGTTTATGCCGCGCTTCCGAAATGAAGGAAGCCTACCGTATGCGTTGTGCAATGGAGAAAAAGGGAGTTTTGCCGGATTTGATAACTTACAGCTCGCTGATTCACGGTTTCATCCAAGTCGGCGACTGGAACATCGCCATCGGTCTTTTCAACGAAATGAAGGGGAAGGGAATAGCTCCCGACGTAGTTACTTACAGTTCGATTATTCACGGCCTGTGCCATCTCGGCGACTTACAGAGGGCCTGGTTTAAGTTTGTCGAGATGAGGAAGAATTCTGTGTCTCCCAACGTCTTTACCTATAGCTCATTAATTTATGGTTTTTGCCGCGCCAATCGGTTTCAGGACGCCACTTCCTTGTTAGATGAAATGTGGAGCCGCGGTATTATCCCCAACGTCTATACGTACACTTCCATCATCGGAGGTTTGTGTAAAGTAGGGTACTGGACGGAAGCTTCTGATGTGCTGAATCGAATGCTGGAGCAAGGAGTTCGGCCAAATGCTGTCACGTTTAACGCAGTAAGAAACGCAGGATTGGCGGAGCCGGGCGACATTAAAATGATGCAACGCATGGAGTCCGTAATCAAGGAGCAAATAGCTCTTTATGCAAAAAGTTCCTTAACTAATATCTCATGATACAGGCGAAGCTGAATCTATAAGCATCATTGTCGCTGCAGGGATGGATGTCTTGATGACAGATCTTTTCCATGTTGAAATGTGAGTGAGTTATAACTTTAAAATTTACCTGTCGCTAAATTTTCTGAGAAATACTGATTGGTTTTAGATACATTGGCTGACGGATTCAATCTTGCTAGTCAACACGTATTTACTTCATAGTATTTAGGTGTCTAATTTCGACAAAGCCAGTTTCGGTGTATGCTGGTAGAAATTCGCTCTCAGTTAATCTTTTAGTCTAGATTAAGTAAATATTGCTGTTGCAATTAATTTCAACATAATGTGCGAAAATATTACTTGGCGTTGGCGTCCGGTCCTTATCACTGATGGTTGACATCTTTATTTTCAGGGATTAGCGTCTTTCAGTGCTGCTCGGGTGTCAAATAATAGTGATGATCGAGCTAAGCAGTTCAGAATCGCGTAAGTAAAAGTCCAGCCTTATTTTTACATTTTCCATTGTAAGTAACAATTCTGGCTGTAAATACTATCAATTGAACTGCCAAAATCCTTTAAATCAGGTTGCTTGGAGATCAGAGGGACTCATCAAAATTTGATTCAGCATGTTTAGGGTTCTGGTTTCATTTATACCGATGGAAATACTGATTTTTTATAACGACTGTGCAATCCTGACACTTTCCCAAAATGCCGCAACGCTCCCATTTAACTAAAGGCGAGTAAATCATCGGCAAAACATATGGGAAATTCTCATTTTTTTACATTTGGGGTGAAATCAGAATTTATCTTGTGTCATATTATCAAGGGTTCGACTCAGATGTTTCATCACTTTCCATTTACTTATTTTTTGTCCATGTTTTCTGTCTGAATCTGACACAGAATTCCTGGCTGTTTTCCTTCTCAGTTTTCCTAAACCAAACGCAGCCTTAATGTCCTTGTTTCAAATTACAAGCTGTATCTCATGTTTCTGGCTACTGAATAAGAAATGTTGTATTTGCAAGTATTCCCATGGTGTTGATGTTTATAGATTAATCGTATTTTACGTATGTTGATAAAAATACTTCTCTTCTCTGGCAAGTCGATAGTTCCAACTGTGAGCTAATATCGAGATCTCTTGAATCACGGAAGTTTTTATGTTACATGAATTGAAAATTTGGTGATTTTCACTCCGTTTTCAGCATGGAGTAATAAGTAGAATAAATTCCAGCCCAGTTGGGTGTCATGTGTCATTGACTCAATTTCTGCGATTTTCCTACTTTATTTCTGCAGGTGCATCATGGAGCTGCCGGTGAGTTTTCCCTCGAAAAATATAGTGTGGCTGAGCAAGTTCCTGAATCACTCCATCCGGTGAGTTTTCCCTTGAAAAATTAGTCTGTGGCTCTATGCTGTACATCTCAGGCTAGATCTATTGTGCTTAGTTTAGAAATTAACGAGCGACGAAATATGCTCGGTGTCTCTTGTGGTGAGTTAGGATATTCAACGATGTGTGAGCTTTCCATTGCATGTATGTCTGTTTTCATATGATTTTTTTTCGTAAACTTTAGTGAGATGGCGATTCCAATTGCAGGTTGGAGAAAGTTCCTCTGATGAAGCAAATTATGGCACTGATAAGTTGGAGGCACCGGTCGCCGCCGGGATCCAATACATGGGAAACAATGAAGAATCCACCTCCTGTAATCATCAGTCCAAGAACATCAGAGTCAGAGTTCATGATTCGAACTCTGATACTGAGGATGGTCAAAATCACATCCTCAATTTTTTTTTAGGTCAGGGCCGCATACTTTCTACTCATTTAAATGAAAATGCGATATTTCTGAGATTCGAATCATGAAATCATGTCAATATTGTGTAAATATTGAACTTATTGTAAAAATAAAAGTCCAGATATGTAAGTAATGTTTTAATATAATATTATTTCAATATTTTCTGGTTTGCTTGCACATCTCTGAAGTATTTTTGTCAATTGAACTATCCGTTGTCAATATCATGTCAACTTCAAGTTGATTATATGGTGGATGCCACTAAAGAATTTTATACATATAAATCATTTTTGTCAATGGAATTATCAGTTCTGATACTATATTAAATTTAAGCAGAAAAAAATTTAAACATATAACTTATAACTCAATAATATGATATAAATTTATAAATATTTGGAAAAATATATTGCGAATTTATCCTTTACACTCATGATGATGTCCAAATAGAAGTGCCAAAACGAAAACCAATGAACGAAACAACGTTTGACTTTGACGATCATGCTCCATCTGATCAACCGCGCGAACCCGACTCCTGCTCTGGTCTCACTCGCCTCCATCGACCTGAAACTCAAACACCTCCTCCGCACAGGATCACACGAGCAAGCCCTCGATTTCTACCTCGACGAGCTCCACCCTTCCGGCGTCCGCTTCGTCCTCCCCTCCGTCATCAAAGCCTGCGCCTCCGCGCGCCGCCCCGACCTGGGCCTCCAGCTCCACTGCACGGCTCTCAAGTCCGGCGCAGATGCCGACCCGGTCACGTCCAACTCGCTGCTGTCGATGTACGATAAGGTCGGCTGCGTGGAGCGCGCGCGGAAGGTGTTCGACGAAATGCGAGACAGAGACGGCGTGACGTGGAGCGCGATGGTGAATTGTTACGTGAGGAACGGGTGGGTCGGGTCGGGGCTGGGGATGGTGGGGAGGATGAGGGGCTGTGGATTCCTGCCGAAGCCCGAGCTGCTGGCGAGCGTGGTTTCCGCCTGCCGGGGAATCGGAGGCTTCAGGTTCGGTCGAGCCGTTCATGCCATCGTGCTTGTGAATGACTTATTTGATGAGGAGTCGGAGTCGGAGCCGGAGCCAGTAGCTTTTCTGCTGACTGCTCTGGTGGATTTGTACATGCGGTTCGGAGACCCGGTGGCGGCTCGTCGAGTGTTTTATCAGATAAAGGTCAGGAACGAGGTGTCGTGGTCGGCCATGGTGGCGGGGTGGTGTGATAACCTGGACTACAACACGGCCGTCGACTGGCTGAGAGCGATGCAGGCAGAAGGGATCAAACCGAATCGAGTCACTGCCGTATCGGTCTTATCTGCCTGTGGCGAAGGTTTCGGTTTGAGACAAGGGAGGGAAATACATGGATACGCTTTCCGCCACGGGTTTCATTCGGAGCGCTGCTTCACCGGAGCTCTTCTACACATGTATGGTAAAAGCGGCTGGCTACGAACTGCGAAGCTGATCTTCGAAGGGGCGAGCGAGAAGGACGTTTTCATATGGAGCTCGATGATCGGGGCCTACGGCCAAATGCGAAAAACTAACGAAATGATGAAGGCTTTTAACCGGATGCGAGAAGAGGGCATCGAGCCAAGCTCGGTGACTCTACTGCCGATGATCTCAGCTTTCAGCTCCGCAGCCTCGCTCAACGACGGCTTCTCCGTCCACGGATTTGCGTTAAAACGCGGCCTGGACCTCCAGCCTTGTCTGGGCAACAGCCTGATCACCATGTACGCCAAAGCAGGCTGGTTCGACGCGGCGCGGAGGGTCTTCCGCGACATGCCGGCCAAGGACCCGGTGTCGTGGACCGCCTTGATGCACGCGTGCGCGCTCCACGGGCAGGGCGCCGAAGCGCTGCAGCTCTTCTCCGATATGCGAGCGAGAGGCCTGCGTCCCGACCAGACAGCGCTCCTCGTCGCGTTATCCGCTTGCAAGCACGCGGGCCTGGTCGAGGAGGGCAAGAAGTTACTCAGCTACGCGGAGGAAGAAGGCGAGGTAGAGCTCACAGTCGAGCACTACGCCTGCTACATCGATCTCCTCGCCAAATCCGGGCTGCTTCAGGACGCCTGCAATGCGGCGAGCTCGATGCCGATGAAGCCGAGCGACGGCATTTGGACCTCGCTGATATCGGGTTTTAGAAGCCGCGGAAGGTTTCGAGAAGCGGAGGAGCTGGCGAGTGAGCTGATACGGTCCGAGCCTGATCAGGCTGCCAGCTACGCGATGTTGGGCTCGGTGTGCGCTGAAACTGGGAAATGGTGGAGTGTGGAAGATATCAGGAAGCACACGAGATTAAAGAGATTGAAAAAAACACGGGGGATCAGCCAGATTGAGGTCTAATTAATTACAATTTTGTAAATTAATTCATGTTATTGTTTCTGAAATTTGAGCTTTTTTTTTAGAATAGATACAATAAAAATAAAGAAAATACACACACTCAACTATCAGCGGTTGAATGTAGGATTTCAAACTCGAAACTTTGCGGAACACGGACTGAATTCTTTGTCGTTGGAGAAATTTGAGGTGACCAAGTGATATCCCCTAATTAAATTGGAATATCCTAAATATATCTGGAAAACTGATTTCAACAAACCCTGAAAATTAGGAAATTTAGCATTTTAGAATTCTGAATTTAATAATCCAAAAAATTCTAAAATGAAAATTTTATTTTATTTGACTCATAATTAATTTATATAAAATGTCACCTATTAGTATGTTTTAGAAGATTTTTTCTGAATTTTAGTTATATCTATAAATTTTATGAATTCGAGATTTTAGAGTTTGTAGAATTTTAGGATTTACAAATTTTTGAGGTTTTAGATTTTTAATATTTTCAGGATTTAAGATTTCTGAAACAATCCCCATTTTGATATTTTATAATTTGATATATATATATATATTATTTAAAAACCTTAAAAATAATAAGATATCAAAAATCTAAAATTCTAAAGCCCCTAAAAACTATCCAGATAAGATCATTTTAATAACTCAAATATATAAATTATATACCTTAAAAGTATGTATACTCCAAAACCAAAACTCTTAACATTTTACATATTTTTATATGAAGTGTTTAAAAAAAAATAAAACACAGAGGAGTGAGGTCGAATGGTCCTACTCAAAAAATATTTTATCTAACTGTTATGCATTATTTTTGGGGATAAAACTAACTGTTCAACTATCACCAATTATCCAATTATGATCTGAACAATTACGATTTTCCAAAAAAGTGCGATGAAAAATAATTGGACTGATTTTCTAAAATAAAATTTTTCATTACATTCCTAAACCAATATTATTATAAGACTTAAACTTGTGTGAGAAAATTACGTCGTTTGTTTATCAAAATAAATTATATCATTTTACGCACATGAAGAAAAAGACGTATTTTGATAACCAAACAACGTAATTTTCATACATAAATTTAAGTCATAAAATAATATTAGTTTTGAAATGTAATGGTAAATTTTATTTTAGAAAATTAGTTTAATTTTTTTTCATCGCACCCTTTTTAGAAATCGTGGTTGTTCGGATCGCAATTGGGTAACCGGGGTATTTCAGAGCCTTTTTCTAAATTTTTCTCCATTATTTTACGTTATTAAATTTAAAAATGATTGTAATAAATTTTTTAAAAATCAAAATAACTTCTCATCAATTAAAAATATATAATATAAATATCAAATTGAGTTTTTAGGTTACCGACTCATATGAATCCGTCCCGACTCGTACACCAAACTTGTTTCATTCAAATCAGTAAAATAGAGGCGTCCAAATTCAGACGTGTCCTTCTAATTACAGAACGACCCTCGGTATTTCCACAAATGACCATAAAACCCCACACGTAACTTCAACATGCAATCAATCACTCAAAAGACTCGAATGAAGGAAAAAAAATATCTTTAAATTCAATAATTCTCGTTAATTCAGATTCACAACATCTTCTAGATTTTTCTCGATCGCAGAAAGTCCAATCTCTTTCCATCTCCGTCGCCTTCTCGATTTCCCGTACCGCCAGATTCCGTACGGATTGATCGATCGATCACCGTCTCCTCTCATCGTTACTACGGAAACTCCTCGGCGTCGATCTGGTTGATCTCCGATTCGCGAAGTTGCTGCTGGTTTGGCTGGTTCGATCTAATCGATTCGATCTCGAGCTGCTGTTGATTTGAATTTCGATCGAGAGGATTTAGGGTTTGTTGTTGATTTTGGGACACGCATGAGCTGTGTGGTGAATCTGGGATTTTTCTGTCGGTTTTCGGAGTCGTTGTTTGGCAATAAGCTGGAAAATCGCAGGACGTCGTTATCGTTGTTGTTGTCGCTGTTGAACTCACCGGATAATAAAAGCCATAATTTTAGTAGTAATTGGTTGAGTATTAGTAGTAGAAGAGGTCTAAGTGAGTTTAGTGATTGTTTGGATCATGGATTCATCAAGCAACAGCAACAGCAACAGCAACAAGAGTAATTCCCAGATAATGAAAGGTTTGTTTGTTGATCTGTTATGCATGTATTTTTGCTAGAAGCAGTTGGATGTTGAGAAGGCTGTGAATTTTGATGGATGAGATTTGATGTTGAGTTTTGTAGCTGTTGGAGTTTCCAGTGTGGAAAGAAGAGTAGCAGGTGTGCCATCTGTGATTGTGATAGGTGGTGGTTTTGCTGGGATTGCAGCTGCTCGTGCTCTTCATGATGCGTCCATTAAGGTACCCTTTAGATATCTCCGTTGGCATAAATTGGCAAATTAGGGCAAGATGAGGAAGGTACTTGGCAGTTGGATGGTTTTGTTATAATTGTCCTTCGATCACATGCTGTCCAACTACTATGAGGACACCATGGTCATTGGTTGTCAATGTGAATTCAGTGTGAATAGTTGTTCTACTACAATCTAGATGCTCACCATTACAGTTTTTTTAACCTAGGTTGTCTTGTTGGAGTCGCGGGATAGATTGGGTGGCAGAGTTCACACAAATTACTCGTTTGGATTCCCGGTAGATCTTGGAGCATCATGGTAAGCATAACTTTGCATATGCAGTCTTCTATCATTATTTATAAAAATCTTTTTTTCGCTTTCATCGTGCTGTGTTTATTGTTCATTATAGTCCATGTATGCAATCTTTTTCAGGTTGCACGGAGTCTGTAATGAGAATCCTTTAGCTCCACTAATTGGAAAGCTTGGACTACCTCTGTATCGGACAAGTGGTGACAATTCAGTGTTGTATGATCATGACTTGGAAAGGTAATTGTTGAACAATTCAACGTTATTGATGTCCTTCGTATCGAGGAAATATATTCCTTCTTATATGTTAATTTACACTTTGTTTTTGATATTTCGTAATCTGATTAAAAAATATACTCAGTTCATGCTATTTGAATTAATCAAGAACTGTATTTTCTTGTGTGAGTAATTACTATATTATTTTGTCTAACTTTCTGTGTAAAATTTGCAATCTCATTTTATTCTAACTTCATTGAAATAACAAGAGAACAATGTATTAGGCATGTTCCATTTAACGGCTTGCGGGCTTGGTCATTTAGTGTTTTACTTAAATGAGTACGTTAAGCATACAGTACATTAGATGTCTCTCAAAGACTGACTAATTTTTATAATCATTTGTTCAGTTATGCGCTCTTTGATATGGAAGGTAAGCAAGTTCCTCAGGAACTTGTTACAGAAGTTGGTGAAGTATTTGAGAGTATTTTGAAGGAGGTTTGTACTATTTGCTTGGCAGACCTATTTTAGAATATCCTTATCTGTTGAAGGAAAAACAATGCATTATTGCACTTGCTGATGTTGAAGCGGTAATTTAATGCGAATGATATTAATTTGGTCTTTTCACTTCGATTTTCAGTGTGATAAAATAAGGGACGAATATATGGACGACATATCAATTCAGCAAGCATTTGAGATAGCATTTGAAAGGAACCCAAAACTAAGGTTTGGATAAGAAATGAGAAATTTATCATATCCTTCCTTTTTGATATATGCAATACCTAATCTCAATTCTTTGGTTGTAGGTTGGAAGGGCTTTCGTACAAAGTACTTCAGTGGTACTTGTGCAGGATGGAGGGCTGGTTTGCTGCGGATGCTGACACAATCTCACTTAAGTATTGGGATCAGGCAAGTTAAACCTGTACCAGATTGCAGTAACTTGATCTTTTTGTATGTAGGAAATACCTCCTCTAATTGCAAATGGACCTATTGTATCATCTCATTGATTGGATATTTCATTATGCTTTCATTTTATACATTATGTAATGGAAGTATGATCCCTTATCAATCCACGTCGGGCTTTTTATTGTCTACCCTAATGTATTAACTATCACCAAAATCGTTCCAAGTATGTGAATGTTTCCATGTTCTGTAATTTACTAGTTTCATTGTTTCTAATCAGTTTCTTGAATTTCTTTCTTTTTAGGAAGAATTGCTTCCTGGAGGTCATGGGCTGATGGTCCGCGGTTACCTTCCTGTTATCAACACACTAGCTAAAGGTCTTGATATTCGACTCAATCACAGGTTTAATTTTAAGTTCTATATTGTATTCTAAAGAATATGCTGTTATGCATTTTTTACTAATTGATACTGCATATCACTGATGAATGTTTTTCCAGAGTTAAAAATGTGGTTCGTCAATATAATGGAGTGACAGTTACTGTTGAAGATGGTAGGACATTTAAGGCTGATGCAGCCGTAATTGCTGTTCCTCTTGGTGTTTTAAAATCCAAGAGAATAAAGTTTGAGCCCAAACTCCCTGAATGGAAAGAATCAGCTATTGATGATCTTGGCGTGGGTGTTGAGAATAAGATAATTTTGCATTTTGAGAAGGTATTTTGGCCAAATGTTGAGTTCTTGGGAGTCGTCGCTGACACCTCTTATAGCTGCAGTTACTTTTTAAATCTTCACAAAGCAACGAGCCATCCCGTTCTTGTCTATATGCCTGCTGGCAGGCTTGCACGTGACATTGAGAAAATGTCTGATGAAGCTGCTGCAAATTTCGCTTTTACGCAGCTCCAAAAGATACTTCCTGATGCTTCCATCCCGGTAAATCTTTATTCCATTGACACTCTTGAAATTTCATTTTTATATCTGTTAACATTTATATCAGGGCTTTGTCTTTTATATCAAATGAAGAAAAGTATATACCAAATATACATTCTTTCTGGCATAGAAAGTCAGCCATTGTTTTTCTATAAATTCATTACCAGTTACCGTTAATTCATAAATTAGTTATAAGATCAAATGGAAATGAAGTGTAGCTTTGTTTGGTCACATCTACAAATACACGGAATTGTCTTATTTTTTTTAGCGCAGCTGTACTGATATACTCTTCTGTTGACTATAAACTACAGATTCAGTATCTTGTATCGAGGTGGGGCTCAGATGAAAATTCACTTGGGTCATACAGCTACGATATAGTAGGAAAACCCCATGATCTATATGAGCGGCTGAGAGTCCCTGTGGATAACCTATTCTTTGCAGGCGAAGCCACCAGTGTGCTCTATCCCGGATCTGTCCATGGTGCATACTCCACCGGAGTCATGGCTGCCGAGGAGTGCAGAATGCGTGTCCTCGAGCGCCATGGGGAGCTAGACCTATTCCAGAGAGTCTTGGGCGAGGACAACCCCGTGCTGGTCCCGCTTCTGATCTCTCGTCTGTAGGCGTCACCCGTCGCCTCGCAGCCACTATTACTTGATGTATTTCGAACACAATTGGGAGACCCTCCCATAGGACTTGATATGTAAAAATAAGATTTGCATGGTTGTAAAACCCCTTCAATTGGGCAAAGATAAAATATTTCCATGCTTATAAATGATACTAATGCTTGCACTATGGCTATGTTCGTTTTGAGAAAATGTACATCACCTCGCAATTTCTTTTTTTCCTCAATTTCCGCATACCAAACCCACCATAAATCTTCATTTAGGTGAAGCTATTTTCATGACAGAACATTCAACCTCTCAACCATCACATATCAAATTTTGTTTGCACAGAATGGGTGTACAATGTTGTCAAGGGCAACTTGAAAAAATTCAAAATTTTTCTGTTTCAAAACTCCTCAAGGACTGCAGCAGTACATGAAGAACACATGTATAGATAGAAACAAATAAAAGAATGAAACCTGAACCTCCATTAGAAACTGAACCAAACAGGCCGCTGCTCGACCCCAACAGCCGCTTAAAGAACAGTACTGAAGCTCTCAATCGGATCAGACTCTTCGAGCATGGACGCCGCCTGGAAACAATCCGCAGAATCCGCATTCCTCCCATCTTTCCGGTGCACCACCCCCAGATGAAACCACGCCATACGGTTTGTAGGCTCTATTCTGAGCGCGTCCGACAGTATGCTCCTGGCAGCGGGCAGCGCCACAGCGCCCATATTCGATAGCAGCGCACCCAGCAGGACTTTCGTCGGGACAAAATTCGGGTCTAGTAACAGCGCGTTGATATACGCAGCCAAGGCCTCCTGAAACTGGCCCCGCCTTTCGCACATCAGACCTGATTTATATCACCAACAGGTTAAGACTCTGAAACATATGCGAACCGTTGGCAGGCAGAATCAGGAATTACGCACCTTCTGTGTGGAGGGTTTCCGCTGAGTTTCGCTTCAGCTCTTCCGCTTTACTCAGACATATCTCCACGTCCTTCCAGTACGAGAGGCTGGAGTAGAGCGTCGCCAGGCCGTGCCAGACTTCAAATTCACTGGCCTTATCATCCTGCATCTACGAGCATATAAACAGCAAAGAAAAATTCAGGACATTTTTTCCGGGTAAATATTATGTGATGAAAATCTGAGGATCAAGCTTGAGTGGTAAGTTATCCAATAAGATTTGAGCGAAAATGCACGAATATTCGTTGTAAAGAACGAACGAAAAAAAATCAAGAATTACCCTTTTTTTCATACCTGGGAAGAAGTTTTTGCAGGGCCGAAACTCTTGAGCTGAGCTTGGACCAAGGCGAGCAGATAGCGGTATATTTCGATGGCATCCATGGGGAGCGACTGAGCGATTTTCAGCTTAGCTTTGAGGCGGAGCAGCGAGCCTTGGTCCCATTTTGAGGTCTCGTCTATGGCCGCATCAGTGACCACCTCGGCCTCAGCGAACCGCTGCTGAGCGGACAGTACTAGGGCGAGCAGCTTCCAGCCTTTCAGTGCGGATCCGCCGGTGGCGTCCAGGTACTGCTTGGCGTAAGCCAGAGCGGTGTTCAGATTGCGATGCTCGGCGTACTGGATGGCCATCTCGAAGATCAGCTCCTCGTTGTCGGGCGCGAGGGAAAGGGCCTGGTCGAGATGCTTCAGAGCTTCGGATTGGAGGCGGGAGCGCTCGAAGTCCGACGAGGAGACCTTGGACTGCTTTCCTAAGCAGAGGCCGAGCAGACGGAGCCCCACGCTCTGTAAATGTTCGTCGGGGCCTTGAGATATGGCCACGGCCCTCTGCGCGTAGCCTGCGCCTTCTTCGGCCACCAGCGGATCCTGGCTGCAGATCTTTGCAGCGATCAGTAACGCCACGAGATCATCGGGCTTTTCATGCTTGTGCAGAGTCTTTCTCAGTAAACTCAACGCCACTTCGTTCTCCCCTGCGACGCAGTAGCATATCGCCATTGCTTTCCAGCGCTCAACCCGATGGAAGACCCCGGGCATGACTTCCTCGAGCTGCCGCGCCAGCACCGAAGTCTGGCCGCATACAGTGAGCGCAAACGTCAGGTGCTCTACCACCGACGGATCCCATTTGATCTTCCCGAGGTTACACTTCCTCATCAGGATCATCAGAAGGAGAATGGCTTCCTCCAGATTATTCTTCGGTATGTACGCGCCGTCCATCTGGAAAGCCAGACTCGGCGACGGGGCCTCCACGCCTCCGTAGAGCAAAAGGCACGCGAACTTCTTCTGGATCCTCGCGCAGCATTCATTGCTGATGCTCCACTGACTGAGCAACGCGCGTCGATAAGCGCCCATCGCCTCTTGATACGACCCAACCTGATTCCACAGCTCCGGCAGCAGCTCCACAGCCTGACTAACCGTTTCCTGCAACCTACTGTCGACTTGCATCTCCGCCAGGCCTTGCAGAAAAATGCTCTCCACAGCGTCCAACACACTCTGGCACTCACCGGCCGCCTCTGCAAAAACTCATCGGATCATCATTCGACAACGAACCTCAATCGAAAAGAAACGGTGAAACGAATAAATTCGGTATGTGGGTACCTTCCAGTCTTCCTAACTTCTGAAGCGACTTGGCTTTCAAGTAAATCGCTTCGAGCACCAGACAAACAGCCGGCTGGGAAACCAGCTGGGGTAACTCGGAGCGCGACCGCCCCCTCCTTGACGAGGACACTGTTTCGTTGGTACTCACCTGCAGCCGCTGCACAGCAGCTTGAAGATCAATCCCTTCGAACACACGCAACGCACTTTCAAGATTTCCTCTCAAGTACTCCAATCTCCCTAGAAGCGATCTCGCCTCCTACATAGCAAAAATCATCACTGTCATCGAAACATTAATCTCGAAACCATCTACGCACAGCGGACACTTCAAACTCAAATCATTGGCACATTTTGCCATCAGTTTTGACTGAATGAAATCCCAATAAGCAGGCCGAAAACTACACGGAAAAAACCTCAATTTACCCGCAACATTAAGATCTGAAACTAGCTAACGGTTTGAACATGAAACTAGCTAACTAACCTAAAAACTCAAAGCTTAAATCACTGGCCAACATTGACGCTCCATGGCATCGATTTTAGCAGAAGCATAAGCAGTACAAAGATAGCAAACTGCACGAAAAGAGCCTCAACACACTCGCGAAGTTAGAATCCAAGCTTCAAGGTGGCAACTTCAAGCTTAAATTACCGGCCAATTTCGACACATTGCAGCATCGATTTTAGCGTAGATGAAACCAGTAAAAACACTGAAAACTATACCAAGACAACCTCAATCAACTCAGCTTCATTTTCTACACATACAAAAACGGATTGGTTTCAGAATCAAGCGTTGACTATCCTATTCAAAAGTCTCCAAAGCTGGAAACTTTTTTTTAGAAATCTGAAAACCCAGAATTTTAATCAAACCTCGGAGTTGAGAGAAAGGCCTTCTCTGAGGCAGGATTCGGCTTCCTGAATGTTTCCCTCATCGAGCTTCGCTTCGACTTCGGCCGTCTTCATAGACGCTCCATTGGCGCTGAATTCTCTGGCATCTGGAGGCGGCGCCTCCGCCTCCATTCTGGGCTCTTCCTCCGGCTCCCGCTCGCTCGATTCCATTTCGTGAATTCAATCAGATCATCAAAATCATCAAAGCTGGCGTGTGAGCGTTAGCAATGCCGATCGGCGCGACCCCGCGTAGGGAAAATCGATCTCTGGAATGAAGATGTCTGCTTTCTGGGGATCTGGTTGCGATCATGAGCCTCGGCTGCAGCTTCGTGTTCGATCGATTCAATGATGCGCAGAGATTCAACGGGTAGAGATTTTCTGAAGAAAAATGAATAATAAATGAAAAAGAGAAACATTCGAAAATTCGAAACATGGAAGAGCATGACAGCGACAACCTCGGACAGCCCGGTATCGGCCCAGTTTGGGCCTTATTTGAAGCCCATTTTACCGGTTCGCGCTGGTCCAGTTTGATTTCGTTCTATAAACCGAGCTGATTGGGGATTTGAAATTGGACCGGTAAACCGGTCTTCCACTTCAATCGAATAGATAAGATAATTTTACACTGCAATACAAACACGAGCTGAGAAAAAAAATATGAACAATTGAAAACTGGGTGGAAGATGCGAGCTGCGAACTGCGAAGCTTGAAGAGCAGCAGCTGAAATGCCTCAAGCCTTGTTCATCAAGCCCTTCATTTCAGCCCCGTCGAGCACTTGGCGGCTCAGGTTGGTTGGAATTTTCTTCCTATTTTTGCAATTTTTCAGTTTTTTGTATTCGAAATTAACTGCTCAGTTCATCTGTTTGTCTGCTGGGAAAATTGCTTGTGATTTTAGGTTTCGAATTTGGTGCTTGAAATGTGTAAATTTAATCTCTTCATGGGCTTTTGGTGGAATTATCTTCATATTTTTTTAATTTTTAATTTTTATTTTATTTTCAAATTGAATTTCTTGGTTCATCTCTCTGTAACTATGTGGAGATTTTCTGTGATGTAATTGGCGCTGGAAATTTGTAAAATTTGAAGCTTTTTTGCTTCCTATTGCAATTCTTGTTGCTTGAAAAATCGCATAGAATTGAATTTGATGGGAGTTGAGTGGACTAATTTCTATGCTAATGGGGTTTGTGTATTTTTTGTAGTGATGCGGTTGGGCAAGGGAAGTTATCCGGTGTGAGCGTCAAGATAAACGGGAGGCTAAAGATTGTGTCGATGGGGATGTTATCGCCGAGAAAGTTTATGCAGAAGAGGCGGAAAGTGGAGGAGTTCAAGGATGCCGAGGACGAGGCGTACCAAAAGAACTGGAGGAAAATGATGAATGAGATTGAGGAGAACGGATCAGCGGTTTCGGTGTTGAGGAGCGAGCGAGTGAAAAATCAACCACTCCCGAGGGAGATGGTGCTGGGTACTCTTAAGAGGTTTAAGCAGCTCAAGAAATGGAACCTCGTCAGCGAGGTACAAATAGTTCGCAGCGCGTAGTTCTTCATTTTCCATTGGTTGCTTTGTAGTTTAAAGTTTTCTAGCTTGCTTCTCTGACTTTTTTTTATGTTTGATGATTCAAAATGATTATATTTTCTCCTTTACTTTCCGTAGTTTGGTACGTAACTTAGAATTTTGTTGCTCAAATCTTTGTATAATTTTATACGTGATGATGCAAATAGACCATATTCTTTTCTCTTTATTTTCGTAGTTTGAATTTTTTAACACACATCTTTCCCGTTAAACATCTGTGACGTCACGAACTGGTCATATTTTCCTTAGTCGCAGCGTTGTTTGTTTTTACCCGTAGTTCGATGTTGTTTAATTTCTTACTTTTATTTATTTCATTTCATTTTTCTATTTCAGGTTCTGGAGTGGCTGCGGACGCAGACGTGGTGGGATTTCAGCGAAATGGACTTTTTGATGCTGGTCACGGCTTACGGAAAACTAGGCGATTTTAACCGAGCCGAACGCGTCTTGAGTTACATGAATAAGAAGGGTTTTGTGCCGAGTGTCATATCCCAAACAGCCCTTATGGAAGCGTATGGGAAAGGTCGTCAGTACTCTAAAGCCGAAGCCACATTTCGGAGAATGCTGTCTTCAGGTCCTGAACCCTCCGCTATAACTTATCAAATCATTCTTAAGATTTTTGTCGAGGTAATTCATCTCCGGTTGTCTACTTTCTGTAAAAAATAAAATCGTATACGATAATGACTTTGCTCGAATTAATCGGCAATTGAGTCAGTCACTTATTTGGACTCTTTTCTACCTTCTTGAATAATTCGGTTTACCAATTTCTTTTTTTATTTTTCGTATTTGTGCAGGCGGACAAATTTAAGGAAGCGGAGGAAGTGTTTGAAATGCTATTAGATAAGGAAAAGTCTCCGTTGAAACCGGATCAGAAGATGTTTCATATGATGATTTATATATACAAAAAGGCCGGAAGCTATCAGAAAGCTCGCAAAGCGTTTGCCATGATGGCGGATCGAGGAGTTCAGCAATCCACGGTCACTTATAACAGCCTGATGTCGTTTGAGTCGAACTACAAGGAAGTGTCGAAAATATACGATCAGGTAAAGAAACTCGCATCCAAAATAATATTTATACACTTTTCAATTTTTGTAAAACTAATGTCGGCCTTAACACCGCTCAGATGCAACGAGCCGGGCTGCAGCCTGACGTCGTGAGTTACGCCTCGTTAATCAAGGCTTATGGAAAAGCTA
The DNA here is from genome assembly GCA_002312845.1 of Kalanchoe fedtschenkoi. Lineage (NCBI taxonomy): Eukaryota > Viridiplantae > Streptophyta > Magnoliopsida > Saxifragales > Crassulaceae > Kalanchoe > Kalanchoe fedtschenkoi. The sequence goes on from NQLW01000011.1 coordinate 2,474,497, forward strand.
GAAGGGAGGAAGAAGCGCTGGCTGTTTTTGAAGAAATGCTGGACGCGGGTGTCAGGTGAGTGGACCCATTTCGATATGGCGCGAAAAGCTTTTGTATATATTTCATGAATCGTTGTCCTGTTATATTTGCCGATGACCTTCGTTTAAGGATTTCAGGCCGACACAAAAAGCCTACAACATTCTGCTCGACGCTTTCGCGATTTCCGGAATGGTGGAACAAGCTCGGACAGTGTTCAAAAGCATGAGAAGAGACAGGTATGTTTTCTCATTGGCTGTTCGAAATTTTTTGGCTTAAGAATTTTTTTATTATAAATATAAAAAAAACGCGCAATTCAGCGGAATTAAATTTTTAAAATTTTTTCTGCAGATTTACACCTGATCTGTACTCCTACACGACCATGCTCTCGGCCTACGTAAATGCGCCGGACATGGAAGGCGCCGAGAAGTTTTTCAAACGGTTAGAGGTGGACGGCTTCAGGCCCAATGTGGTCACATACGGCACGCTGATCAAAGGCTACGCTAAAGTTAGCGACTTGGAAAAAATGATGAAGAAATATGAAGAGATGCGCGCACGCGACATCAGGCCCAACCAGACCATATACACGACCATCATGGACGCGCACGGCAAGAACAAAGATTTCGGCAGCGCCGTCGTCTGGTACAAGGAGATGGAGTCGTGCGGGTATCCTCCGGACCAGAAAGCGAAGAATATACTTTTGTCGCTGGCTCAGACGGAAGATGAGCGAGCTGAAGCCAACGCCCTGGCAGGGAATTTAAACCATTCCAACAATGTCAGGTCTGTCAGGTCACGGTCTCTGCCATCCCAATATGACAATGAGAGCGACAACGACGATGATTCTGACACAGTTTCTGGTGATAAAGACGGTTTCACGGATTTGGATTTCAACGCTCTTCAGCAAAATCTGGAGGAGCTGCACACCGTTCAGCTATCCTGATCTCCTCCGAACCGGTTAGTTTCTACTCTAAGTTACACACTTCAGGTATCGGAAATTTTGTTTCTGCTATATAGTCTTCGCCTCATGTCTCTGTGTGATGTTGTAAGCATGAGAAGCCTTACTCCTCTATACATTGAAATTATATCAGTGAATCATTTTGTCAAATCCTGCTTCTTCTTACTTCTGCTGCATCTTCACATACAGCAATATACGGATATCCCAGTTTATCTTTTAATCCGAAAAAACAGTAATTTTTTTATTCGTGGATCGTTTATGCATATTTTTCAATGTTTTTTTTTCTTCCGAATTAATTTTTATTTGTCCATAGTTCATGTGCTTGGCTGAGTTATAGATATCTAATTTTTATCTGCGATAGGATCTTGAGTGGCATTTGGCTGTCGCTGACCACTTGATAGAGATCTTTGTAGGCAGACAGAAGCTAAGCTTTAAGAATAACTTGATAGAGATCTTTGTAGGCAGACAGAAGCTAAGCTTTAAGAATAACTTGATAGAGATCTTTGTAGGCAGATAGAAGCTAAGCTTTAAGAATAGAAATTTTAACTGTAAAAATAAACATGAAAACAGGCTAACATTTTTAATGCCGAAAATTGCAAAATTTTCTGTTTGAGAAAAACAGCATCAGACAGAGACAGTCATACATGGTCCTCTAAACGCAAGGCCTCTTCGTTTGCGGAGGTCTGCAACCTCTCCTCCGCCTTCAAAACCTGTATATAGTTGAAAAATTAGGTATTTAGGAACTTTTGGGACAGTCATACATTGTTGAAAATTTAAGGATTTGGGAAATTATTTTTACCTCATTTGACCAGTTAGTTCTGGCCGTCAGGATAATCAGAGTTACAGTTTGCAGGAGAACACCGATGATCATGCCCCACCAGATCCCCTGAGGAAAAGAAATACACAGAAAAATATATATATTTTTTTAAAAAAAAAGAAGCTGATAAAAATAATTTTAGCGGGATAAAAAGAATAAAAAGCTGACGAAGTGTCAGCTATGATGTGTAACTTACGGCAACTCCCAGGCTGGTTTTGAAACCTAGGACGCAGCCGATGGGTAGGCCGATGATGTAGTAAGTGGCCAGGTTGACATAGGCGACGACGGCCTGCCAGCCGCTCCCGATCGCCACCCCTGGAGCAGAAATGTTCTCAGTAAGTTGGAAATAAAATAAGAATTGGATTTGCAGAAGCTGGTGAGAAACTGAGTGATTGATTGTCACCTGAGAGGATGGGCTGGATGCCATTTAAGAAGACGGAGATGGCGAGCAACGGGGTTAGGTTCGAGACGGCTTCGATGACCTCAGCGTCGCTGGTGAAGAGCTTGCTCAAGCCGGTTTTGAAAATGAGGATGATGGCGGAGAAGATGATGCTGATGAGCAGGCTCGTGCCACTGACGACGAAGACTGAGAACTTGGCGACCTGCGGATGCCCTCCGCCCAACTCGTTGCTGACTCGCACACTGTAAAAAAAAGATTCGGTATCAGAATCTAAACTGGAAGTTTCCAGACTTTGGGAGGTGCATTGAGCTGACTCGCAATAAGTTTGGTTTCAAATGGAGGGGTGTGCGGCCTCTCATTGTCAGACTGACCTGGCGGCTGCGGCGAGGCCGAGCATGAACTGCATGTCCCAGTTCAGATAATTCATGCTGGAAAAAAAATCGGAGTTTTCGTTAGATGTCAGAAGCCGGCTTCTGTTACCGGAAAGTTGGAGTTGGGGATGAGAGGATACCAGATGGAGATGGAGTCGAGGGAGATCGTCGGGTTGGCGAGGAGGCCGGAAATGAGGACCAGGCCCTGGTTATACCAGATCTCCAAGCTGCGGATACAAGCGAGAACTGAGAAGTAAGAACTGCTAACTTCTTGTCGAAGAAGCGAGGAAGACGTACCAGAGCATGACGGCGGAGGCGACAGTGAGCTTGAAGTAAGGCCAGATTCCTCTGAACGCTGCGGAGGAGAAACCGGTCCAAGTCTCGCTGCATCTGGGGCTGAGCAGGATGTAGAGGCCGCTCAGCACGGCCAGAAGCCACCAGGAGAAGCTGAGCGTCAGCGCAGCTCCGATGAGGCCGTAGTTTAGCACGTAGACAACGACATATGTGAGTGCGGTGTGGATTAGGAAGACTGCGACGGACATGTAGGCCAGCGGGTTGACGATGTTCTGGGCCTGAAGGTAGCGCTGCATCGGGCAGGTTATGGCGAAGGCGTAGAGCTGGAGGATCAGGCCCCGGGCGAAGATCTGGCCCTGCGCGGCTATATCGTCTGACTGGCCGATTGCGCGCAGGACGTCGCCCGAGAACCAGTAGAGGAAGGTCAGCAGGACGGCTGCGCCCGTGTGCAGGACCATCGCTCGCTGGCATATGACGCCCATCGACGAGTATCGCTTCGCTCCGTAGGCCTGGCCGCAGACTGTCTGGACCGCGCTCGCCATCCCCAGCTGAAAAAGTGTCAGTTTCAGTTTACATTTCGCACCGAATCCTGGTGATCGTTTGCGTGCGTAAAAATGACTTTTGTCAGCTTACCATGATGCCGTACGCGAGACCTTGGATCCCGACGCTGGCGATTGAGGCGCCGGCAAGCTCCAGGGCCCCCAGATGCCCGGTGAACATCAGCGTCACGAAGCTCAACATGTAGTTGAAAATGGAGACTGCGATGGACGCGCCGGACAGCTTCCATAGCAGCCTGGACTCCCACCCGACCAGCCTCGGCCACCACCTGGCCGCCACCGGCCTGTGGCTCAGGAACTCCTCGACTGCGACCGACGACAAATCCGGAATGGAAGAGTGCGAGTCCAGGCCCAGCAACAGTGGCTCATACTCACCTGACGCTGAACCCATTGCGACTGCGTGCCTCGAGTAGTATACTCTACGTCTACGATGTTTTTACTCGAAATTTTAACAAGGGTGTTGATCGAAGACTGATATATACTAATAGCTAGCTTCTAACTACCTTTCTGGCCATGGGTTTCTCCGGTGGCGAACACCAACCCAACTGGGTAGCTTCAGGTTCAGAAGCTTGACAGGTTGGTTAAGGTTTGAGCTTTTTAAGTGCAGCTTATGTGGGTTGACTTTTTAGTTGACCATGTGGTCATCTACCTCGCCAGGAACCAGAGCTTCTTCAGCTACTGGTCTTTTGCAGAG
>NQLW01000011.1:2484399-2497365 GCA_002312845.1 Kalanchoe fedtschenkoi
GTGAACTGGTGGGTGATATTATGAGTTATTTGTTCTTCGAAATTGAGGAGTTGAGACTGTAATGGCAAATATGTTGACAATCTGGCGTTTAAAAAGAAGTGTCCGAGGGACAAAGAGGCAGACGAATGGTGAAGAAATGGACGGGGAAACGAAGCGGCGTGACTGAAGATTGCACGCCGCGTGACTAAAGAGTGAAGATAGGATACCTTGCTAGGCTATGCAGACTGTAGATGGGTAGGGGTGTTTAAAATCCTGTCCGGACCGGAAAATGATCCGGAACCGGACCGGAATGGACCGAACCGGACCGGACTGAAGGATTCCGGTCCGGTTTTCGGTCCATACATTTTTGGGATTCCGGTTCCGGTCCGGTCCAAACTCGGAAAATTCCGGTCCGGACCGGAATAGACCGGTTTGGTAGTTTTTTAATAAAAAAATTTATTTTTATTAAAATACTTAAATATATCTTATTTAATACATAAATAAAATTATTTTTAATTCACATTTTTATTCAAATTTAATTATATTTTATGATTCCGGTCCAAACCGGTCCGGTCCGGTCCAAACCCGGAATTTTCCGGTCCGGTCTTCGGTCCTTACTTTTTCTGGATTCTGATTCCGGTCCGGTCCGATCCGGTCCGGTTTTGGACCGATGAACACCCCTATAGATGGGGCGTGATTGGAGAGAATGGAGTAAAAGCAACGGATACATTGCGCAGTGCGATGATAGGAGACTTGAGCGGCATGACTAAAGACTCAAGCGGCGTGCCGACAACATATGACAGTAGGCAACAATAGCGGCGTGATAGGATTTGAGCGCGACTTGCAAGCGGCGTGTCCGCGTGACTGAGAGTCTGAGATGTGGCGGAAAGGGTGGGATAGACGACTATGCGGCGCTGCAGTGTACGAGTGTTAGGGTTTCCGTAGATCGGTTCGATCGGTTTATAATCAAAATTTATAAATTGAACCGAACCGATCGGTTTTTTAATAAATGCAAATCGAAACCGTCTATTTAAATAATAAAATCGAACTGAACTGTCTGGTTTGATTCGATTCGATTCAACTTATCGATTCGATGATTTTTCCATACACTCCTATCCCTATTACATGCCTGATTCTAAACTTGATTGTAATTGAACTGCCACTTCCTAGACAAAGCCAGGTTGCATTCATTGTTATCACACTACTGTCACATTCATTGTTATCACACTACTGTCAGAGTGTCAGTTATATGGTTAGTTGATAGTCCACGTGTTGGAATGATGTTGGTGTGAAACTGGAGCTAGTTGTTAACGTCTACTGCTCGCTGAATTGATTCCTTGTCCTCATACCTTTAACGTTTGGTGTTTACTTATGTTTCAACCCTAATAAGATGAGCTCATTGAAATTCCCCAAAGGGTCCTTTTTTTCTTCTATTCTTTGTCTCTCTATTCAGTCTCTTGCGTTGTTTATTTCCATATTAGCATAGTTCTGTGTTGTCTTTAGTGTACTCACTACACCTCCAAATTTATGTGGTTTAGTCTGTGTCACTGTGTTGTGGCAATTTGCTATTTGTCTTGCAATTTATCTTTTCAATAGATATCACTACATTTCATATTCTTGTTTGTTGAATGTGGAAACTTGTGAAATTGTATGTGTCATATTGGGTTTTAGTCCCTTTTCCATGTTTTGAATACTAGTACGTAACCTACATTTTTCTTGTAACAGGTCGCCATCAAGAGAATGAACAAGAAGATTCAATTTTTTGGGAACATCAAAACACTTGTCTAATTTTTATTTCATTTGTGTTGTAATTTGATTTCATAATTTAGATGTTTAAAATTTAAACAGCAGCAATAGCCAACAGGTTTTTTTTTAATTTTTTTTACTGATGATTCGGTTAATTTTCAGTTAATTCGGTAAAATTAACCGAAAATTCGGTTAATCGGTTAATTTAACCGAGCTTCGGTCCATTCGGTTAATCGATTAAATTAACTGAATTTTCGGTTAACCGCGAATTGATTAACGGTTAATGAATTTATCGGTCGATTAATAGATTCGGTTAACCGACTTTCTTATTCGGTCGGTTAATAACCGAATTTATACCCTACTGTCAGGTGAGTGGACCCATTTCGATATGGCGCGTAAATCTTTTGTATATATTTCATGAATCGTTGTCCTGTTATATTTGCCGATGACCTTCGCTTACGGATTTGAGGCCGACACAAAAAGCCTACAACATTCTACTCGACGCTTTCGCGATTTCCGGAATGGTGGAACAAGCTCGGACAGTGTTCAAAAGCATGAGAAGAGACAGGTATGTTTACTCACTCGCTGTTCGAAATTTTTTTGCTTAATAATTTTTTTATAATAAATATAAAAAAATCACGCAATTCAGCGGAATTAAATTTTTAAAATTTTTTCGGCAGATTTACACCTGATCTCTACTCCTACACGACCATGCTCTCGGCCTATGTAAATGCGCCGGACATGGAAGGCGACGAGAAGTTTTTCAAACGGTTAGAGGTGGACGGCTTCAGGCCCAATGTGGTCACATACGGCACGCTGATCAAAGGCTACGCTAAAGTCAGCGACTTGGAAAAAATGATGAAGAAATACGAAGAGATGCGCGCACGCGACATCAGGCCCAACCAGACCATTTACACGACCATCATGGACGCTCACGGCAAGAACAAAGACTTCGGCAGCGCCGTCGTCTGGTACAAGGAGATGGAGTCGTGCGGGTATCCTCCGGACCAGAAAGCAAAGAATATACTTTTGTCGCTGGCTCAGACGGAAGATGAGCGAGCTGAAGCCAACGCCCTGGCAGGGAATTTAAACCATTCTAACAATGTCAGGTCTGTCAGGTCACGGTCTCTGCCATCCCAATATGACGATAAGAGCGACGGCGACGATAACGACGATGATTCTGACACAGTTTCTGGTGTTAAAGACGGTTTCACCGATTTCAATTTCAACGCTCTTCAGCAAAATCTGGAGGAGCTGCACACCGTTCAGCTATCCTGATCTCCTCCGAACCGGTTAGTTTCTACTCTAAGTTACACACTTCGGGTATCGGAAATTTTGTTTATGCTATATAGTCTTCGCCTCATGTCTCTGTGTGATGTTGTCAGCATGAGAAGCTTTTGTTAGGATCTTTTAATAATCTCGGCACTCAATTGAACATGTATATGAAATTTAGTAAATTTTGAAGGAAGAAAAAATACTAATTTATTTTCTTACGGTATAAAACCGTTACGAAAATAGATTGACTATGGTAGAGAGATAAACCCTCGTAATACAAATAAGCGAAATGAGTAAAGGAATTGCTGGGGGGATTTTTTCCTCCTAACGTTCGCCCTCCTTTTATAGTGAAATAGGCATACGAGACAGACAAAAAAACAGGCGTGATTGAGCACAGTTCCGCGACAGGCGTGACTGCAATAAATTCGTTGAAAAAAAAAATTGCGCGTGGATCCTTCGATTTGTCCTTGCTTGGTTGTAAAATTCAAACGTGGGCCCCCACCATTTTTTGTCTTTGTTGTATCATTATTTAACACTCCTCCTTGATACAACATCTTGCAACTCCAAGCATTTGTCGAAATATTTCAAACTTATCTCTCGAGAGACCCTTGGTAAAGATATCTGTAACTTGCTCTTCAGTTCTACAGAACTCTAGCTTAATTTCACCATCTTTGACCAACTCTCGAATATAATGATACCTGATTCCAATATGCTTGCTCCTGCCATGAAACACTAGATTCTTAGCTAATGCAACAGTTGACTTATTATCACACATAATCAATGTAGGCTCCTCCTGCTTGTGTTTCAGGTCATCTAATATCCGTCGTAGCCAAACTGCTTGACAAGCTGCGGTAGTTACAGCAATGTACTCCGCTTCAGCGGTAGAAAGAGCAACAACCTGTTGCTTCTTTGAATACCATGAAATTACTCCATCTCCAAGATAGACAGCATAACCTGATGTACTCTTTCGAGTTTCCACATCGCCAGCCCAATCACTGTCTGAATGGCCTTTCAGACAAAAATCATTTGTGTGAGAATATAATATTTCATAATCTTGTGTTCCACTGATATACCGGAGTATACGCTTTGCTGCTAGCAGGTGTGACTGTTGAGGTTGCTCCATGAACCGACTGATGATTCCAACTCCATACACAATGTCCGGTCTAGTTGAAGTTAAGTAACGAAGACTTCCAACTATGCTCTTGTAGTAGGTGGAGTTTACCAGCTCGCTTGTTCCATCCTTGTTCATCTCAAGTCTTTCAGCAATTGGAGTACGCACTGGCTTCATTGCTTCAAATTTGAATTTCTTCAAAATATCTCCAGCGTATTTCTTCTGAGAAATAAAGACTCCATGATCAGTTTGTTCAACCTCAATGCCTAAAAAGTATGACATCAATCCCATGTCAGTCATCTCAAATTGATGAGTCATCGTCTCCCTAAACTCGATAAACATCGCCTCTGAACTCCCGGTGAATATCAGGTCATCGACATACAAGCATACTATCAACATTTCACCATCTGCACTTGTCTTAATGTATAATGTGTGCTCATAAGGACACTTATGAAAACCATTCTCTAGCATATACGTATCAATCCTCGCGTACCATGCTCGCGGGGTTTGCTTTAAACCGTATAATGCTTTCTTTAGTCTGTAGACATTGCTCTCTTGCCCTTTCTGAACATACCCTGGTGGTTGTTCAACGTACACCTCTTCTTCCAGAATTCCATTAAGGAAAAGGAATGCTGACTTTACGTCCATTTGGTGTAGCTTCCACTTGTTCTGGGCTGCAAGTGCAATAATCAATCGAATGGTATCCATTCTTGCAACTGATGCAAATACATCAAAATAGTCAATTCCAGGCTTCTGTATGTACCTTTCACCACTAGTCTTGCCTTTAGACGATCAACTTGGCCATCAGGGCTGTACTTTGTCTTATATACTCATTTCACTCCGATTGCCTTTTTCCCTGCTGGCAAAGGCATCAGCTCCCACGTGTCATTCTTCTTTATGGATCCAATCTCTGCATCCATGGCCTGGATCCATCCTTTGTCTTTTGCTGCCTCCTCGAATGTTACAGGATCACAATCTGCAAACAGACAAAAGTTAATCATAGTTTCATCAGAACTATCTTCCTCATCATCTCGATTGACTTCATAGTCTCTCAAAATGACTGATGGAATTCTGGTTCGGCTTGGACGTCTAGTGGGTTCTGGATCAACTGGTCGGTCAGGTGATTCAACTGGTGCACGTGTGTTTTCAACTGGCTCCTCCTCAATGAAGATACTGGCAGGCTGACTAGCATCCTTTTCTGACCAGTCCCAAGTCTCATCTTGAGCGAACTGGACATCTCGACTGATAATCACATCTTTAGTGGTCGGGTCATACAGCTTGTACCCCTTCGTATCAGCACTGTATCCAATGAAGATACATCTTCTGCTCTTGTCATCGAGCTTCCTCCGTCTTTGTTCTGGAACATGAGGATATGCCACACACCCAAATACACGCAGGCAGGAAACATCTGGCTTTTCACCACTCTATGCCTCATATGGTGTCTTTCCATGAACCGCCTTCGTTGGACACCGGTTCAATAAGAACACCGCACAAGCTACTGCTTCAGCCCAAAATGGTTTTGGTAGCTTCTTGGCCTTCAACATGCTTCTGGCCATCTCGAAGATAGTCTGATTCTTCCTCTCAGCTATGCCATTTTGCTGAGGTGTGTAACTGGCGGTCAGCTGCCTCTTGATTCCTTCGGTCTTACAAAAGTCCGAAAACTCATTAGAAGTGAATTATCCTCCTCGATCTGATCTCAGCGTCTTCAGAACAAAGCCGCTTTGTTTTTCCACAAAGGTCTTAAACTCTTTGAACTTCTAGAAAGCCTCCGACTTTTCTTTCAAGAAATAGACCCAAGTCTTTCTTGAAAAATCATCAACTAGGGCCATCATATACCGCTTTCCTCCAAGCGACTCTACCTCTACTGGTCCACATAGGTCTGTATGAACCAACTCCAATGGATGGTTTGCTCGCCTCGCCTTTCCAACTGGAAACGGTTGTCTGTGTTGCTTCCCAAGTAAACACGCCTCACATGGCTGACTAGGTACTTCAATGGACGGCAATCCTGTCACCATTTTCTTTGAAGCCAATAATTTCAACCCGTTGAAATTTAGATGGCCGAATCTTAAGTGCCACAGCCAACTGCTGTCTTTCACCATCATCTGGAAGTTCATTGCAGCTTCCTTCTTAAGAATCCATGGGAACATCCGATTCTTTGTCATTTGGACTCTGGCAATCATCTTCCGACTTTTGTCTTCAATGGTACAAATTCCATCTCGGATAGAGATAGTATGACCTTTCTCCGACAGCTGCCCCAAACTTAAAAGGTTCTAACACAAATCTAGTACATAATATACATCTGTGATAGTTATAAATGTACCGTCATTTGTCTGGATCCGGATATCACCTTTCCCCTTAATTTGGATCTTTGATTTGTTTCCGAAGCTGACTTCATTATGAGCAGATTCATTTAACCGGGAGAAAAGCTCCTTTCTCCCACTCATGTGGTTGCTGCATCCCGAGTCAAGATACCACATATCTGAAAAGTTCTCACAACCTTCAGTGGTTTTGCATGCTAACACCATATTTTGGCGTACTTCGGTAGCACATGCCTGTTCCGCTCGTTCATTCTCTAATTTTGCTCGGCATTCAGATTTGTAGTGTCCGAACTGATGACACCGGTAGCATTTGATTATGGACTTATCGCGTCCTCCAGTATGACCACCGCGAGCTCCTTGAGAATTACTTCTGTTGCCTGATCTCGTCCCATGTTGTGATTTTGGCCTCTACCTCGGCTTTGTCCATGACCTCGACCTCCACGGTGACCTCCACGACTTCCATTTTCAACCCGACTTTGTAGCGCTTGCTGTTGGCTTGATTCATTAACTTTTATGTTCATACGTTGCTCGTGTGAACACAAAGAACTCAGTAACATTTCAGTCGACATTTTTGAAATGCTGTGCCCCTCTTCAATAGCTGCTACAACATATTCAAATCTTGCTGGCAACGATCGTAGCACCTTCTCCACGACTCGTTGCTCCTCCAGCGTCTCCCCGTTAACCATCATATTGTTAACGACAACTTGGACGCGGTCAAAAAATGCCGATACATTTTCCGAGTCAGTCATTCAGAGTGACTCGAACTCCCCCCTTAGAGTTTGCAGGCGCATCCGCATAACTCGTTCGTCTCCTTTGTAATTCTTCTGTAGGATAGTCCACGCCTCGTGAAATGTTTGTGCCTTCAATATTTTTCTAAATACCGGCTTTTCCATGGCTTGGAAGATGGCATACAGGACCTTCTGATCTTTCCTTCTTGTATCCGCCAGTGAATCTTTTTCTTCCTTTTTTAAAGCATCAAATGCTTCTCCGACTACTTCGGTGTAACCCGTCTCGATCAAATTCCATAAATCTTGAGACCGAAAAAATGCCGTCATACGGATCGACCATTCGTCGAAGTCCGTACCGTCGAATTGTGGTAATTGTAGTGAAACCGAGTTGGACATAATTCGACTACAATATTACACTCAAAATATCACTCTTGATATTTTGTACGACGAACCGAGCTCTGATACCAAATGTTAGGATCTTTTAATAATCTCGGCACTCAACTGAACGTGTATATGAAATTTGGTAAATTTTGAATGAAGAAAAAATACTGATTTATTTCTTTACGGTATAAAATTGTTACGAAAATAAACTGACAATACTAGAGGGATAAACCCTCGTAATACAAATAAGCGAAATGAGTAAAGGAATTGCTGGGGGATTTTTTCCTCATAACGCGCCATCCTTTTAAGTGAAATAGGCATGCAAGACAAACAAAAAAACAGGCGACAGGCGTATCTGCAATAAATTCGTTGAAAAGTAAAAAACTGGGCGTGGATCCTTCTTTGTCCTTGCTTGGTTGTAAAATTCAAACGTGGGCCCCGCCATTTTTTTTTCTTTATTGTATCATTATTCAACAGCTTTACTCTTCTATACATTCAAATTATATCAGTGAATCATTTTGTCAAATCCTGCTTCTTCTTACTTCTGCTGCATCTTCACGTACAGCAATATACGGATATCCAAGTTTATCTTTTAATCCGAAAACACAGTAATTTATTTTTTCGTGGATCGTTTATGCATTTTTTTCATTGTTTTTTTTTTCCGAATTAATGTTTATTTGTCCATAGTTCATGTGCTTGGCTGAGTTATAGATATCTATTTTTATCTGCCATAGGATCTTGAATGGACTACTTGATAGAGATCTTTGTAGGCAGACAGAAGCTAAGCTTTAAGAATAACTTGATAGAGATCTTTGTAGGCAGATAGAAGCTAAGCTTTAAGAATAGAAATTTTAACTGTAAAAATAAACATGAAAACAGGCTAACATTTTTAATGCCGAAAATTGCAAAATTTTCTGTTTGAGAAAAACAGCATCAGACAGAGACAGTCATACATGGTCCTCTAAACGCAAGGCCTCTTCGTTTGCGGAGGTCTGCAACCTCTCCTCCGCCTTCAAAACCTGTATATTGTTGAAAAATTAGGTATTTAGGAACTTTTGGGACAGTCATACATTGTTGAAAATTTAAGGATTTGGGAAATTATTTTTACCTCATTTGACCAGTTAGTTCTGGCCGTCAGGATAATCAGAGTTACAGTTTGCAGGAGAACACCGATGATCATGCCCCACCAGATCCCCTGATGAAAAGAAATACACAGAAAAATATTTTTTTTTTTAAAAAAAAGAAGCTGATAAAAATAATTTTAATGGGATACAAAGAATAAAAAGCTGACGAAGTGGCAGCTATGATGTGTAACTTACGGCAACTCCCAGGCTGGTTTTGAAACCTAGGACGCAGCCGATGGGTAAGCCGATGATGTAGTAAGCGGCCAGGTTGACGTAGGCGACAACGGCCTGCCAGCCGCTCCCGATCGCCACCCCTGGAGCAGAAATGTTCTCAGTAAGTTGGAAATAAAAGAAGAATTGGATTTGCAAAAGCTGGTGAGAAACTGAGTGATTGATTGTCACCTGAGAGGATGGGCTGGATGCCATTTAAGAAGACGGAGATGGCGAGCAACGGGGTGAGGTTCGAGACGGCTTCGATGACCTCAGCGTCGCTGGTGAAGAGCTTGCTCAAGCCGGTTTTTAAAATGAGGACGATGGCGGAGAAGATGATGCTGATGAGCAGGCTCGTGCCACTGACGACGAAAACTGAGAACTTGGCGACCTGCGGATGCCCTCCGCCCAACTCGTTGCTGACTCGCACACTGTAAAAAAAAGATTCAGTATCAGAATCTAAACCGGAAGTTTCCAGACTTTTGGGAGGTGCATTGAGCTGACTCGCAACCAGTTTGGTTTTAAATGGAGGGGTGTGTGGCCTCTCATTTTCAGACTGACCTGGCGGCTGCAGCGAGGCCGAGCATGAACTCTATGTCCCAGTTCAGATAATTCATGCTGGAAAAAATTCGGAGTTTTCGTTAAATCTCAGAAGCCGGCTTCTGTTACCGGAAAGTTGGAGTTGGGGATGGGAGGATACCAGATGGAGATGGAGTCCAGGGAGATCGTCGGATTGGCGAGGAGGCCGGAGATGAGGACCAGGCCCTGGTTATACCAGATCTCCAAGCTGCGGATACAAGCGAGAACTGAGAATTAAGAACTGCGAACGAAGAATGATGTTTTCGAAAGAAGAAAGGAAGACGTACCAGAGCATGACGGCGGAGGCGAGAGTGAGCTTGAAGTAAGGCCAGATCCCTCTGAACGCCGCGGAGGAGAAACCGGTCCAAGTCTCGCTGCATCTGGGGCTGAGCAGGATGTAGAGGCCGCTCAGCACGGCCAGAAGCCACCAGGAGAAGCTGAGCGTCAGAGCAGCTCCGATGAGGCCGTAGTTTAGCACGTAGACAACGACGTATGTGAGTGCGGTGTGGATTAGGAAGACTGCGACGGACATGTAGGCCAGCGGGTTGACAATGTTCTGGGCTTGGAGGTAGCGCTGCATCGGGCAGGTTATGGCGAAGGCGTACAGCTGGAGGATCAGGCCCCGGGCGAAGATCTGGCCCTGCGCGGCTATGTCGTCTGCCTGGCCGATGGCGCGCAGGACGTCGCCCGAGAACCAGTAGAGGAAGGTCAGCAGGATGGCTGCGCCCGTGTGCAGGACCATCGCTCGCTGGCATATGACGCCCATCGACGCATATCGCTTCGCGCCGTAGGCCTGGCCGCAGACCGTCTGGACCGCGCTCGCCATCCCCAGCTGAAAAAGTTTCAGTTTCAGTTTACATTTCGCATCGAATCCTGGTGATCGTTTGCGTGCGTAAAAATGACTTTTGTCAGCTTACCATGATGCCGTAAGCGAGGCCTTGGATCCCGACGCAGGCGATCGAGGCGCCGGCAAGCTCCAGGGTCCCCAGATGCCCGGTGAACATCAGCGTCACGAAGCTCAACATGCAGTTGAAAACGGAGACAGCGATGGACGCGCCGGACAGCTTCCATAGCAGCCTGGACTCCCACCCGACCAGCCTCGGCCACCACCTGGCTGCCACCGGCCTGTGGCTCAGGAACTCCTCGACTGCGACCGACGACAAGTCCGGAATGGAAGAGTGTGAGTCCAGGCCAAGCAACAGTGGCTCATACTCACCTGACGCTGAACCCATTGCCACGAGTGCCTCGAGTAGTATACTCAACGTCTACGATGTTTTACTCGAAATGTTAACAAGGGTGTTGTTAGAAGCTTAACAGGTTGGTTAAGAGGTTTGAGCTTTTTAAGTGCAGCTTATGTGGGTTAACTTATTAGTTGACCATGCGGTTATCTACCTCGCCAGGAACCAGAGCTTCTTCAGCTACTGGTCTTTGCAGAGATTCATCTACTTAGAAGCTGTTTGTTGAGTTGCTACAGAAGACCTGGATCATGCTCACATCCGCAGATCTTTGCCATTGAAAAATGCTGTGTGGTATAGAAAAATAGGGCAAGGTTTCCCGGTCAGACATTTTAGGATAGCTTCCGCCAGCGAATGTATTTACACTTGGTGTGTTTGGCGCAAGCTATCAAGAGTTTTTGCCGTCTTCATCCGTGCGCGATGATTCTCTCCGGTAGAGATTCCAAGCCAGCATCGCTGCTCCGACCGCAGGCTCGACCTGTTTGACGTAGAACATTGAGATTCAATAAAACAGGAAGACTCAGAAAACAAACGGTGGACAGGCAAAAGACATGCGAAGGCTTTGGATCACGAAGTTTAATGATACCTTGGGAATGATGGAGATAACGCCTGGGTAATCTTTGGATACGCGTTTGATGACTTCGCTGCCGATGTCCCACCCTTTGTTCGCTGCGAGGACGCCGCCGACCATGACGAGCGGAAATGAAGCTTTTCCATCTGCGATTAAACGAAATAATTCGATGAGCATTAAGGGCTGAAGTTGCGTGTTTGGAGCCAAGTTGGGATCTATCTGATCAGTTACCTTGGCCGCACAAGCCTAGTCTATGGACGACAGCCCTGACGCTAGCGGCCAGCTCTTGCACGGAATAATTGAGAATTTCATTGGCAACTTCATCGCCGGCCTCAGCACAGCGCACGACGACTGGGACGAGTGCGGCGATGCGTGCCCATGAAGTGTCTGCGTAGGTCCACCTGAGGCCAAACAAGAGAAAGTTACCCATGAAAGGAGAAATCACAAAGCTCCGAAGAGTACAGAAATCTACCTGATGATATCATCTGGGGAACGAAGATCGAGCTCCTCCAGCATAGCGGAGGTAAGCATTGTGTGTGAGCCTCGTCCGTCGTGAGCTTTGATGACGGCAGTCAACGCCTGCGCGGCTATTCCATATCCACTGCGACATTTCGGACTCCGTGAATCTGACAAGAATTATTTTCACCACACTGAATTTTATCGTGAAAGAGTTTCGGGGCAGTACCTTCCCCAGTCTCCTAAAACAGGTCCTGCACCGGCAGCGCGAGCTTCTCTGCCATCGGCTGTGAATCCGTAAGCGATGGTTCCAGTCCCGGCTATAAGAACCAGACCATCCAGCTTTCCCATTGTGCCGCTCGCAAGAGCTGCAACTGCGTCATTCTGAACATAAAGCCTCACATGACTGGGGAATATATCCCTGCAGTTACCCGAAGCCAGACGAGGATCAGACACGGCGGATTCAATCTGAATGCAAGATGCTTAAGTGTTGTAGGGAGGATACCTGAGCCATTTTAGGATTCTTTCCTGATCTGACTGATGGTTGACACCAGACACGGCCAAGCATACAGCTTTGACCCTTGATCTTGTGGCGCGAGACGAGAGAAGCGCTTCTGCCATCGCTTGCTCTAGAGTCTCCCTCGCAGCGATTTCTACACCCATGATCAACAAAAAGAAACAAGCAAACACTCAATGAGGTAATCTTAGATTGTCAACATGGTAGCGACTCGAAAAATAACGACAGTATCTAATCAGATACATGCCAAGAGATCAATGGGAACATATGCATACTCCGAATGTAAAACCACCGACAACGAATACACTAGCATGGCTAATCCAAGCGTGAACCTCAACATGGTCTGGCCAATGGCTTCACTAAATCAATTTCAGAGGACAAAACAGTCGGCAGTTTTAGTATCACATGCTCAAATTCAATAACAAACCCCTCTCAGCAATTCAAACCCATAAACAAAAGCTTCCACTTCTCACACACTTCATAAACCCAAACCCCCAACATCTAAATGCATCAAAAACCCAACAAAGACTCAAACTTTCAACCCCCTAATCAACCCAACAAAAAAGAAACAGAAGCTTCCACTACTGCATAAACTCAAACCCCAACATCCAAATGCATCAAAAACCCAACAAAGACTCAAACTTTCAACCCCGAAATCAACCCTACAAACAGGAAACAGAAGCTTCCACTTCTCACACACTTCATAGACTCAAACCCCCAGCATCCAAGTGCATCA
>NQLW01000011.1:2498996-2603704 GCA_002312845.1 Kalanchoe fedtschenkoi
GCTGTAGATGAAAACATTTGATTGAAGAACACAGATGAATATCATTTGACTGCATTCATTCGTGTCGGTTCCTAAGACTGTGTTAAAAGTACCTTTTTTTCTCCATTGAGAGAAATATTCGAAATCTTGTTCCAGAGTTGCTCTGGAGCTTTCTCCTCTTCCATTATGCCAGTAGCATGCTCAATACAGCTTTGAGATCTGCACTTTTCATGCAGCGTCTTCAACTCCTTAACGGCAGTCTGTACAGCACACAAATTCAATAAGAGTTTTTCAGCAAATGCAGCTCGATCCAGATAGATTTGGATCCTACTATGATCAGGGAAAGAAAGTGCCGTAGTCAATAAGAAACAGATTTCTAAGGTTATCCTTAAGCTTAGAGGATAAGGAACATCATATGAAGAAGATGGAGGTGACATGGCAATCCCGAGGATGAAAGGACTGACCGGATCTGTAGTACCCAAAGCCTGGAATTTCTGCAGGGCGCTTTCTGCAAGAGTTCGAGCACGACAATATAAAGCAT
Source organism: Kalanchoe fedtschenkoi (assembly GCA_002312845.1). Taxonomy (NCBI): domain Eukaryota; kingdom Viridiplantae; phylum Streptophyta; class Magnoliopsida; order Saxifragales; family Crassulaceae; genus Kalanchoe; species Kalanchoe fedtschenkoi. The sequence goes on from NQLW01000011.1 coordinate 2,499,517, forward strand.
AAGCTTCTACTCTCTTCCCAGTCAAGCTGTATGACTTTGCTAAATAGAAGCACCTATAAAACAAATCAGTCTGGCTCCAGTTAAATTAGGTATGAGCGAAATTTGGTGAAAGAAATCAATTTAAGATCTGAACCCTTTGAGCATTCAAGTATACATCAAGAGAATCAAAATGAAGTATGCTGTTCGTATTGAAGACAAAAAATGAAGGTAGATAAATTAATGTGAGAGGACCTTTCTGCTCGAAATGCCAAACTTTTTACTTCACAATCTTCGGCAAGTGCAACTTCCTCCGGCTTTTGGTCCCTGCCAGAACTAACAAGATCTGAAAGATCAGATGTATTCTGCAACAAAGGGAAACACTTGTCAGGTATAACCAACTGATTTCTAAGAACACAAAAAAAAAAGCAAGGAAAATAAGGAATATCACTTAACCTGCAACAGGAGATCGTATAAGCGAACAAGCTCCTCAGGTTTAGTGGTTTTGCTTTTAGCAACAGCAATTAATAACCGATTGCGCTCCATGGTGCGTTGTCCCAGAACAGCACTGACAGCCTTGTCAAGACCATTCAGCTCATCTTTCACATTTTCTGTGTTGCCAGCAGTGACCTGAATCATGGAGTCTGTTGTGTTATAGAAAATTAAAAGCTACACCAGAGCATGTGCAAATCTTCCTAAGTGAGCAGCTTGGCTTCACACCAGGCAAAAAGGATATGATGAAGACGTCAAATGTTACACCAGAAAATGATGAAAGCACAGCGTAGAAATAGTAAATACCAAATCACTGCGAATGCAACTTCTGGCCTCATGATATGCACTGAAGATTTTGTCAAAAACAGCAAGTTTTTTCTCTGCTGAAAGTGTGTCAGCGGTTGCACCATGTAAATCTTTCTCCAGCTCCTGAGCTGAAGCCCAACCCAAAAGAGCACTTTCAAAATTGATGGAAAACTTGGAATAAAATAAATTCGTTTTAATGAGTGACTAATATCAACAGGACTTAAACAAGAATGGCGGCATGTATAATACCAACTACGCTAAAAATCCTTAGTTTGCTTTAGAGGGTGGATATGGTGTCCCATCAATTAAACAACATATATTATGTTCCTGTAAACAGCAACAGATTGAGTGAAATTACATATATCACGTTCCTGTCCCATGCAACAATTTACATAGTGACAATAATAAGATGACATCTTAGGAATGACCTATTGAGTGAAATTAGTATACTAAGCCATGCTATCTATGATAAAACCTACACAAGTTCCTGACCAGGTATACTAATTTCTGGCACACCAAGTTATCCCTTTGGAAATAAAGTAAATAAATGAAAAGATTTTGTAAACAGCAACCTTTCAGGATTGAAACTCTGGTTTTTGCATTAGAAATAGGAAACCTATGGCCAAGCCAGTGAAACTCTGTCATTGATGCTGCTTGTTGAGTTCTTGCTTCTGCCATTACTGCCTAGAAAACAGAGCAGTGTGCAAAATTACAGACAAGATTATAAGCATTATAACTTATAAGTCAACAAAAAATAGAGTGCGGATAAAAACAAAGAAACTGTCTACTAGATAATGTACTTTGAGATATCCACTATTTATATTAGTTCATAAAGTTAGCATGTGGATTGCAGGAACTATAATTAATGATACAGTAAAAGTCAATTGCATACTCCAAATAAAATACATAATTTCTTATATGTGATTTTATACCATTTTTAATTAATTTAGCCAAAAAGAAACAAAAAAAAACAGGAGCCAACGGTGACTAGTGCCAGATAAGAGAATAAATTATGCTGAAATGTTCTGCTTCCCCAGTCAGAGTCATATAAAGTGGTTCGAGAATGCACTAACCTCCAGTTTAGCTTTGAAAAGATCCAAAGCAGGTCCTTCCATTTCACCAATTTGCAACAGATCCGAAGTTCTCAAATTGGATTGGCCAATTTTGTGCATGCAATATCGAATGCTAGGCTCCAGCTCTTCCACTCGCTCGCGGCACAAAACTTGGTTTTCAAGGTCTCCATATTTTCCAAGTTCCTCATAGACAGCCCTGTTACGTGTAAATTTGATAAAAAATAAAATAAAATCCAATGATCATAGTTCACTTGAACGTCAAGTAAAAGATAAAAACAAGTATGTAATGATGCTATTGCTATCAGAATGAAGTTGACCTCGCACTTTTGAAATTAACCAACGCCGTGTCCCAGTTCTTATCTTGCTCAAACAGTAAGCTTCCTTTCATATATGAAGAATAGGCCTATTATTTAACAAAAAAATGGCCTATGTCAGAATTTAAGAGTCAGAGAAGAAGTGTGATGAGCATAGCCAGATATCCCCAAAGAGAGGGAAAGAAAAAAAAATTGTGCAACAAAATGAGTACACTGTCAAGAGTAAGCAGTTTTCATTCATCAAGTTGAGGGAAATAGATCTTATAAAAACCACGTCAAAAACACAACTGCAAAAATGATGTGAACTGGCTACCCCTGGGCTGAATAGCCATAAGTGTCAAGAACAAACAAAAAATAGAGATGCACCTCAGCCTCCAAAGATGTTCTAGAATCTCCCTTGATAGAACACAATTGTGAAAATAGAGTAGCCCATTTAACGGCTTTCCTGAGCCTACCAATAAGGTAAATCCGTTGGCGAGCACTCGGCTCATCAGGTAACTGTCTTTTTTCCATAGCATGACTCCAAGCTCTCTCGGCCGTGTATAGAACCAAGTGCAGAAACCTAAGTTCCAATTGATGACATCACATCAAGCTCGTTAACAGAAACACATAAAACCAAGCAGCAACATGCACACCTCACGTCTGTCACAGTAGCCTCCGTTATTGCTCGCTTGTTATATTTCCCACGACCATGAGTAAACTTCAACGACTTGTAAAGCCTTCTCAATCGCGCTGTGCAATAACGTCTGCAACACAAACACATGTTTCAATAACTCAATGTTACTCATATTTAGGAAACAGATTTCAAAAGGGGTAGCAAAAGACTCGAGATCAAACAAAAATAAACTCCTAAAAAGCTAAAACTACACAAAAGACAACCACAAGCCTAACATAACCACAGCTGAAGACCACATACACAAGCCATATTGTTAGCAAAAGAAAAAAAAAGAAAAAAAGAAACAAACACAGCACTAACAAGTCTTAGCATCCCTCTAAGTCACTCACAGCAGCTAGAAACGTCCTGCAAGCAGCCACTGTCTAATCCCACAAAACAGTCTCAGTCTCTCTTTCATTTCTTCAATCCGCTTCTTACAACCCTTACACCTCTTGCTGAACCAATTCCCAAAAATACAGGTTTCCAGAAACCAGAAAATTTCCTTCTGATCTCTCACTATTCTCACTGTTTGTGAACATGTTCCCAAACGACAGATATCACTGTTACGGAAGTACCATAGATTAAACTTTTATGCACTGGGCACCTGACTATGACAGTTCGAGGTTCCCTCTTGTTTACCCACCAGGCTTGTTTCTCTTCCTACCCGTTTTAGCATATTTACAAAAGGAACACAAAACCTCTAAAAAAACCCTCATTCAGCCAATGCGGCTGAAGCACACATCCATACAACCACCTGAACACAATCAGAATCCAGCCTAGCTAACAGCCAAATGCAATAGCTAAATCTGGTTCTCTAACCGGTAACGTGTGTAATCCCCATGGCGCAGCCCATGCTGCATCTGAGCAGACTTGAGCAGCTGCAACACTGCCAATCAACCAACGGATAATCAAAACCATATCGACACGCGTAACCCGTAAACACGCACCAAAACAAGAGCAGATGACGAATCGACGAAGGTACCGTTGATTGAGAATTTCGCGACTGGCTGATCGGCTGCGGTCCATTTCGTCTCGGCGTCGATCTCCATGGCGGCCGTCGGCGGCTGAGCCTCCTTCCCCATTCTGGCGAAATTTTAGGTTTTGGAGATCGTTCTGGGCGAGATGAAGATGGTGACGGGGTCGTTTGCGAAACGCTGCGTTTGGTTCGATCATGGTTTTTCTCTTCTTGGCTTTCTTATGTATTTTCACATTGTAATCCTTTATTATTTACAAGGAAAGGTTCCCGTCGACCTGACGGGTTCGGTTCGGTTCAAGAAAAATTAAAAGTCAAATCAAATTATTAATTATCGATTTTTTAAAATTTGAAATCGTAATCAAACCATTAACATTTCAAACCGGCCCGAACCGGCCGGTTGCAAACCGAACCGAACCGACCGGGAGCGTCGCAACGCTCCCAATCCTATTCTGTTATATATATAGACTAGGCAGAGTACCCGTCGAATCGACGGGTTCGGTTCAGTTCGATTCGGTTCGTAAAAATTAAATTCTGAATCAAATTATTAGTCATCGGTTTTTTAAAATTTGAAACCGCAATCAAACTATTAACATTTCAAACCGGACTGAACCTACCCGTTTCAAACCGAACTGACTGATTTCAAACCAAACCAACAAATTTTGAACCGAACCGGTTCGATTCGGGAGGGGGAGCATAACCGCCGGGAGCGCGACATCCTATAATGTTATTATATTAGATATTTAGGGGAAAATTCAAAATGGGCTTTGAACTATCACTACTTATTCAATTGCGGTCAGAATTACCACGATTTTCAAAAATAATGCGATGAGAAAAAAATAGACTGATTTTCTAAAATAAAATTCATCATTACATTCCAAAACTAATATTATTATAAAAATTAGATTTGTGTGTGAAAATTATGTCGTTTGGTTATAAAAAAAAATAATTTTATTTATGTGCACAAAACGATATAATTTATTTTGATAACCAAATGACGTAATATTCACACACAAATCGAAATCTTATAATAATATTAGTTTAAGAATGTAATGATAAATTTTATTTTAGAAAATCAGTCCAATTTTTTTTCATCGCATCTTTTTTGGAAATCGTGGTAATTCTGACCGCAATTAGGTAAGCAGTGGTAGTTCAGACCCCTTTTGGGTTTATCCCTTAAATTTATATTAATGTTTCATTTATAAAATTCATATTTATTTTTTAGTTCACTTAATGTGTGATGTTTTAATAAAACCATTCGTTTTTCCCAAAATTATCCTGTTTTGCACAAAAATTGTTTTATTTTGTATGGCTATAAAATTGTTTTGCATCATGTGATCTTAATTTTTTAATAGGGATAAAACTCAAAAGGGGGCCTGAACTACCACCGCTTACCTAATTGCGGTCAGAACTACCACGATTTCCAAAAAGGGTGCGATGAAAAAAAAATTAAACTGATTTTCTAAAATAAAATTTACAATTACATTCCTAACCTAATATTATTACAAGACTTAGATTTGTGTGCAAAAATTACAACGTTTGGTTATCAAAATAAATTATATCATTTTGCGCACATAAAGAAAACGGTGTCTTTTGATAACCAAATGACGTAATTTTCGCACACAAATTTAAGTCTTATAATAATATTAGGTTTGGATTGTAATGGTAAATTTTAATTCAAAAAATTAGTTCAATTTTTTTTATTGCACCCTTTTTGAAAATCATGGTAGTTCTAACTGCAATTGGATAAGCGGTGATAGTTCAGGGCCCCTTTTGGGTTTTTCCCCTTTTTAATAAATTGAAATATTTTAGTTATGAAGTTTTTTTTTATTAAATAAATATAAGTATGATTGATTTTTTAAAATATAATTAACCTTGATTTTTTAATTTATTATACTTTGCATTTTATTTATTAGTGGATATTTTCAAACGAATTTTCACATAAATTGGTTTTTGTGATGCATTGGTATTTTTTTAGTGAAGATAAAAATTTATTGTAATAAATATTTTATTTGCAGAATGAATATGTTATTATTTATTGAGTTCCAAGCAAATGTTACTATATTATTGTATATGTCCATTAGCATATGTCCATTATTATTGTATAAATCAATTTCAAATAATACCTCTATTTACTAAAGAATAATTTTATTGAAAAGATAATTATTATTATTATATTATTTATTACAAGTGTGAGGCTCATACTCCATCTGTAATACTTACCACATTTTTTAAAATATTGAATATTTGATAAATAATACACACTACATGACAGTAAGAGAGAATTACAAGATACAAATGAACACAACATTTCAACCTAGAATAATCAAACAACAATGTTGAAACACCAAACGAGGAATCAAGCCATGTATAAAGTCGTCTATCTGGCTCATCCATGTTTAAAAGCAAGCATCCAGAACACAGCAGCAACACAAAGCTGCACAGCTGCATCGAAATCGAACCAATCCAATTAGTCATGTGATTAGCAAGATTAATCTGCAGGTTAATTACGAGGCTGACGACGAGTGGAAAAGTATTTAGTTTTTTCTCACCATCCCTTCCAAAATCCGTCGCCGCGAGACTGGGTCTCTACCGGGGGAGCGTCTCCCTGGGGCGCTCCCTCCGCCGTCGGGTATCCAACTGGCGGAGGTGCTTCCATGGGAGCCGGAGTCTCCACTACCGCTACATATCAAACGCTAAAAGTTATCAGAAATATGAAAACAGTAAAATTTAATGTTATGTGCTAATCGAAATTCTGCAAGCAGCTTAATATTTACAATGAAATTGAAAGATAGTGGAGAGTCACCCACCTTGAGATGATTGGGACATGTTGAGAGATCTGTGCAAGAAGAAGAAGAAGAAGAAAGCAAGAAGAGATGATGAGAAGTGTTGTAGAGGTATTGAAGCTAATAGCTCTACTTGACTACATATATATATATATATATATATATATATAACCACATACAATTATCTTTGACAGGTTTAAAAAATAGGATAAGAATGAGTGATTTATAGGCAGGTATAGTTCACTACATGGACCATTGATATAATGAACTAGGGAAGAAACCTGTCAACCTGACGGATTCAGTTCGGTTCGTGAAACATTAAAAGCCGAATTAAATTATTAATTATCGATTTTTTAAAATTTGAAATCGTAATCAAACCATTAACATTTCAAACCGAACCGATCCGTTTCAAACTGAATAATTTTTTAAAATTTCAAACCGAACCGGCCGGTTTCAAACCAAACCAACCGATTTCAAACCGAACCGGTTCGGTTCGGGAGGGCGACAGACACCATAATATTATTATAGTAGATGAGGAGATGTCACATGTCGCGAGTTGAAAAGTAAAAATGATGACAAACATTCACTGACAGTAACAAAAGAAATTTAGATAATTTAATGTGTCATGTGTATGGTCAAACGGACACGAGACAGTTCTTAATGATTAGTTCATATTTCACAAGATGAAGCATATTCGTCCAAAAAAAAATCGATAAAAAGAGAGAATGGCCGAAGTGGGAGTAGCTGAGATTGCTTGAAAAGAGGAGCAAAGTGATTAGCTGTAAAATGGGGCCAGCTCAACCACACACACCCACAATAATGTCACACTAAACAAAGTTGTTTAACTAAAATTTACTTCATTTTCCATCACTTTCATGTCTCAGGCTCAATACATTTCTTGAACGGAAGAAAATGCACCTTGATTTCTAGGGTTTAAAAATCAGAACCGAACACACGTAGCTTGATCTAACGTATGTGTCGACGCTAGATGTTTTGAAATCTTCAACGTCTGGAGGATAGGTTTTTTTCGCCATCGATGTTGTCGAATAATCTTTGAAAAGTTTCTGAGAAAAGTAAGCTGAGTATTCTTGTTTTCTCTGAGCATTTTGTGAACTTTTCGACACCTTTGGGTTGGTGGTTTTCATGTTATTTGATTCCCAGCCAGCAGGAGTTTGTCGCATGATTGCTCATGTGGAGAGATCAAGTGCAGGTAGACATTATTCCAAGCATCAAATTGACATCCTTGGCAATTTCCACTTCATGTGTTTGGTAGAATAAATTTTCTTTTATTTTCTATTTAGATTGAATTATTTTTTGGAAATTTCTTTTTTAAAGAATCTCCAATTATCATCTTTTATCAAATGGAGTATGATGATTACCGATAAAATGCAAATCATATTATTTAACAAAAATTTTTACATAATTAATGCACAATAAACATAACTGACAGACTGTAACTCCAATTAAAAGTTGACAACCGCAATTTAAATTACGACTAATCTTCATATATTTCCATCTTATCTGCCCCACTAAACCTCTCAACTCGTATGTATAACAAAGTAGACAAACGGCAATTTAAATTACGATAAAAAATATCATATAAATGTTATTATTATTTAAATATATATAAATAAATAATTTAAATACGACAATAATTTGTGAACGATCTGTGTTATTTCATTTTGTTGCAATAATGTACAGATGACACACTAAGACACGGTACATACATTTCAAGTTTATTATATAATTTCGAAATATTAATAAATAAATAAATAAATGGTTAATTAGCGAGTCTAAGCACGGGTTAATGGCACGACACATTTTGACCAACAAACAAGGCCACGTCAGAGATTTACTTCACGCCAAATTCCGAGTCCCGCTTTTCACAATCGCAACGTTTGCGTCAATCAAGCCCCAACTGCTCGGTTTGTCGAACTGGGTTTTCTCCGGGCCTCATTTTCCGGTTATTTTTGTCAATAAAGTTTTGATTTTTACTGAATTGTTTGGTTGCTGCGGATGTGATTGATTTGAGAGTTTGAGCTCGATCGTTGACCTGGTGGGTGTGAAAACGATGCGCGTTTATCCACTTCTGTTGTCGGATTTTATTGCATCTCGCATTTCTAGGATTTTTGGAATGCGCAGTGTAGAATTGTTGGATCCACACTCAAAATCAATTGGCAATGAGTGGGGGAGCCCAACTATATATAAGGATCGCTTAAGAGCTTCCACTGGGCGATGTGTGATAATACCACTATGCTCAACACTCCCCCTCACTTGCGAGGACCTTCGTTAAGCTCGACAAGTGGGACCTCGTGCGGACCTAGTTAACCGTCACGGGCATGTTCTAAGAGTGCGGCCAAAACCCGCTCTGATACCATGTAGAATTGTTGGATCCACACTCAAAACCAATTGGCAATGAGTGGGGGAGCCCAACTATATATAAGGATCGCTTAATAGCTTCCACTGAGCGATGTGGGATAATACCACTATGCTCAACACGCAGTTTGGCTGGGCTCGTCAAACCATGAAACCAGCAGAAATCTATCATCTTGTGTTTTTTGTAGCTAAGTTCGTTGACGGGCGTTTATCTCAGATTTGATCATTTATTTTGTGGATTAGGGTTTTCAGCTGATTAGTTGATGAATGATTTTTGCTCTGGTGGTATGTCAAATGACAAATATCTTTCGATTCGTCTGATGATTTTCGCTACTTGTTAATGGAGTCAGGCTTCGGATCTCGGTCGGTTGATTCATGTCGGGTATTTTTTTCAGAACACCGAGCCGCTGAATCATGGTTTGTGGCTTGTGATGACTGAAAGCGTGAGCTCGAGCTCGAGCTTCTGGACTAGCGTGCCTGACACAGATGATGATCAGACAATTGCGAGCATTCTAGCCCAGGATGAAAATGCCGAGCATGGTCGCACGTTGGGGAAGCGGCTCTCACATTTGAGCTCAATTCCTCAAAACGTTTTCTTCATTTTTCACACTATCGGTCTTACATATCGGTAAAATTTGTGACTGTTTCGGGTCTGAAGCCAGCGCAATCCTCTGAGTCATCGGGCAAATGCCTGATCCCATTGACGGATTGTTAGACCGCGATCGGCTCACTGAAAGGTTGGGGTCTCTTCATAGAAATCCGTCTTCTTCTCAACTTTGGTGTCACTAATTGAAGCCTTAGCTGGAATCGATGATTCCTAGAGCTTCAACTTTGGGGTCTCTGCTTCGTATTTACTTTTGTGAATCCAGGTTGGGAGAATGGGGAGATCATCTCACCTTGCAAGCAACTGCGATAGAGTAAGTCATTCTTTCATACTGTTGAGTTTTGAATCAGCTCATATTGAATAGTATTTATACTGTGATTCTAAAACCTAAATTTGTAAGTCATGTTTCAACAATAATCCAATATAAATCATCTCTTCTTCCCTCTATTACTTGATGTAGAACAGTTTGTGATGTACTCTTACTCAATAATCTGTCCGATTAAAACAGTTTGTCATGCTACGTCGAGATCAATCTCGGGGACAAACGGCCGGTCAGAGGTGATTTTCTTTACTCTACTCAATACGCTACAAATTTTCGCCATGGCAGGCGCCCTTTCGGGGTTTTTTACGCATCATTGGTGTTCCATCGAGCTGTCGGCGATGACCATACATGATTACATGTCATCAATGATGTGGCTGATTTGTTTCGCTGTATTCAACGGGAGGTGAACATATGAAAACCAAGTATCGGAATTGTTATCGACAAGTGAAGTCTGCTGACTTGGGCAATTTTGCCATGTATTTTTGTGCAGATTTCCCCCCGAAAACACCTCGAATGCGGTACTGGCTCAGTGGCTCTTATGGGGTTCTAGAAGCTGAGACGGTTACTTCTCGCCGCAGCTGTTAGAAACCTCAGTTATGTATTTACACATGGATATCTCACATATGTATCCTGACATTGTTATGAGCAGGAGAAGCACAGATGCGTGAATATTCTGGTATTTCATTCAGCCATATGCGGTCGAAAAAGGGGTCTTTTTGTATTTAGTGGAACTTTTGGGGGTGGGAAGTAATTTTTTGAAACGAAAACTGATCAAGTAAATTTATGTGGCCCAGAAAACGAGAATCAGTCACTCTTCTGCAACTCATTTTCTCTCTCATGGCTTCTTCCACTGTAGCATCGTCAGCGTCATCACTCGCAGCTCCTTCTATCAACAGATCGAGCTTCCTCGGCCACGCAATCCGCTCCAACCGGCTCCATCTCAGACCCCCGCGGACCTCCTCCAGCCGCGAAATCTCGGCAAAGTTCAACCTTTACGAGATCCTCGGCGGACGCGGCATCTGCAACGGCGAGAAAGGTCTCCAGCTCGAACTCCAGCGCGAAACAGCCACGAATGCCAACTCTGAGTCCGACCCGGAATCCGAAACCCAACCCGACGCCCAATCGGGTCTGAAATTTTCAAACTTGCCGGACAACTCATTCGACAAGGAGCTCCTCGGACTCACGGGCGGCTTCCCCGGGGGCGAGAAGGGTCTCAGGAAGTTCATCGAATCCAACCCGCCGCCCCCGAAGCCCAAGCCGGGAAAGAAAGTTGCGACTTTGTCGACGAACGCGGACGCGTCGGGCAAGCCGAAGGCGCCTGAGCTGCCGCTGCTGATGCCGGAGATGATCGCGATCGTGAAGAATCCGAACAACCCGTTTTACATGTACTGCGGGATCGTGCAGCGGATCACCGATGGGAAGGCGGGCGTGCTGTTCGAAGGCGGTGTTTGGGATCGGATGATGACGTTCAGGCTCGAGGAGCTCGAGCGGCGCGCCAAAGGCCCGCCGATGAAGAATCCCAAGTCGTGCGTTCTCGAACCGCTAATTGAGAAGAAGTGAGTGGTTCGATCGGTTGGTCCACTTCGGCTCAATTTCATTGCAATTATTGTATAAATCGAGGATTGCTTTCGGTCCAATTGCAATATAATCTAAATATCGAGTTATCAGTTTCACATACTATGCATTCGATGTCAAGTCCGGGACTAAATTGATGAACTGAATTAAATCAAATCAATATTTCGATTTAGTTTGGAGTATTTTTGGTTCAGTTGGTTTCAATTTTTGAAAACTGACCGTGAATTATTCGGTTTGATTTTTTAAACAATATGATTTGATTAATTTTTTTTTAAACTAGTGATTTGGTTCGATTTCAAAATTCTCAAACCGATTAATATAAAATTTTCATTAAAAAAACGAGTCGAATCATTAATTTAGTCCAGCCAAATGATTTTGTTAGCTAATCGGTTCGATTCGGTTACATCATGATAATTGATAAGCCATCTTTCTGGCCCGTTTCGGTTCGATGCAATTTCCCCAAAAATCCCGCTCGGTTCAATTCACGCAGTTTCATCATTCAAATGCAGCTTGCTCTTGAAGGCTCAGTTCAGAGCTATGTCTGATCAGACACATTTGCAGCTATGAAAATTTCAAACATATAATCTCCCTGCAAATCTGATCCATATGACGCAGTGACCGGGCGTCACGGCACCATAAACTCAACCTGCTTACGCCCCAAATTCTCAGGAACATTATTGAAATCTCAACTGAAAGCAAGCAAAGCTGTTTTCGGAAACATTTACACGAAGTTATGAACGCTTCATTGCCGTCTTCATCAAGCTCCCAGGGGCCCTACTGCGTCACTGCTTAGACTTGAGCTTCAGTTGCTTCACCTTCTCCTCGGTGCCTTTGAGCGCTTTACCATACCGGTCTATCAACTGGGCGAACCAAAGCATTTATTCGAGAAAAGTCAGTTATCATTCGAAATGAGAAAAAAATATGAAATTTTTTTTTTTTCATTTTCGTGAAACAGCATTACCATGTCGAGCTCTTCGTGCGACATGATGAAGGGAGGGCACAGCATTATGTTATCTCCGGCGACGCGGACAAGCATGCCTTGCTTCTCACACTCAGCTCCGAAAATAGCGCCAACACCTGCGCATACATGTTCGTCATTTCGTCGTAAATGAATAGGCTGGCCTATAGATATATGTAAGTTTCTAATTTCTTTTCAAGAGTCGGAAACTTGCCCCACTCAGCAGGGAACGGCTCGTTCGGGGACTTGTTGTCCACGAATTCCGTGCCCATTATCAACCCGGTTCCTCGAATCTGAAAACCAGGAGGAAAAAGGGGTTTGCAGTTTGCACTTAGAAATGAGATTGAAAAATGAATCATAGATTCAAATTAGTTAGTCTGAAAGCCGGAAACTTGGGTGGAAAACGGACATACTTCGCCGATGATGGGGCTGTCTGCGTAGGCCTTTAAGCCTTCTTGGAATCTCGGCGCGAGGCTGTTCACTGTCTCGAGAATATTCCGCTCCCTACTTAGAAATAAACAAACCAGGCAATGAATGGATGTTTGTTTAACAGGAAATAAGAGGTGGATGGAGAGCTTACTTGTAAATCTTGAGAGCCTCCAATGCGACGGCACAAGCAACAGGATGCCCGGAGTAAGTGAACCCGTGAGAAAAAGCGCCTGCGTAATAAATTTCATAAAAATAAAAAAGCTGACTAGCAACGGTGTCGGTATTAGGTATTAAATCTTCGTACAGTCATACCAAGCTTGCTACTTTGAGAATGTATCACATCCGAAATCTCAGGGCTCACCAAAACAGCCCCGATCGGTTGGTATGCCGAAGATAGAGCCTGAAAAAAATGAAGCCGCTATTGATAAGTGCCAAATCAAGATTTTACGGTATCTGAAGCATGAAAGTTGGAGACAAAATATTCTAAACCTTTGCCATGGAGACAAGATCGGGTTTGATGCCATATTTGTCGCAGCCGAACATTGTCCCGAGCCTCCCGAAGGCGCAGATCACTTCATCAGCAATCAAGAGAATATCATACTTCTTGAGGATAGGTTGAATCTGAAACCATAGAAAACCTTCAGATGAAGATCTTTACTCCACCCAGGGAAAAACACGACTTGCTTTGTTACTCACTTTATCGAAATAAGTAGCTGGCGGAGGAATCACACCACCAGCCCCCATGACAGGCTCGGCGATAAACGCAGCAATCTAAATTGAGGTCACCGGTATGAGCCACACGAAAATTTCCGTACGACAAATTGTTATTTGCCGGAGATATGTGTGAATGTTACCGTGTCCGGGCCTTCTTTCAGAATCAAGTTTTCTAAGTTGGTGGCCAATCGGGTCGCAAAGTCCTCTTCGCTTTCTCCTTTAAATACAAAAAAAACAGTTTAAGAAACGTGATTTTCAAAGATGGAATTTCCCGGCGAAGGAGATGGACGAGGTACCCGGTTGATGAAACCGCCAGTAGTGAGGGCAGTCGGTGTGCAGGACGAAAGGAGCCGGTAGATCGAATTTGTTATGCAAGGCCGGAAGCCTGACACGAAGATAAAACGAAAAATGAATACACACACAACGCAATTTATCAGTTCAGTTTGTGAAGTTGTATAAGTTAGGATTACCCGGATAAACTCGCTGCTATCAGAGTCGAGCCATGGTACCTGTTGCACACACGGAAAACAAGTGATCGGAGAAAGTTGATATTGAATAAAAAAATTAAAGAGATTGGGTAAAGTTGTTGATTTACGATTTTGCTCGAGCGATGAATTTCTTCTTGTTTGGTCTTCCCAGTGCGTTGTTGTAATACCAGACCAGCTTCACCTGCATCCATAAATCGATGTTCGAGATATATGAAGATGAAGTAGCACACACTACAGCGTGATTGTTTTGATATTTTTATCACACTCCGAATCAGCTGAAAAACATAGCGAGCGAGTATAAGAAAACCTGAGTATCATTGGCTTCCGATCCGCTGTTAGTGAAAAATACTTTTCCCATTTTCCTCGCGGTGAACATTCCTATGAGTTCCTTGGCGAGATCCTGGAAAGATTAATCGTGGTTGATTTATCAGGAAGGAAAAAATCACATTGGCAAAATCGAAGTCGAATCTCCAGGGGCAAACTGTTCCCTCGAGGTCACATCGTGACCGCGATAAATCAAGGAAGCTGAAAAAAAGATGAATGTTTGAATACCAAAGAAGGTTTTGTAGTGCGATTCCAGAATGAGTGGTAAAACGGCAAGGTCTTCAGCTGCTTAGTTGCTGCCTCGACTAGCCGAGGCTCACTCCCGCCTAAGGCGGTGCTCCACAGACCCGCAAGAGCGTCAAGATACTTCGTCCCGTTGGTATCGTAAACATAAGGACCCTACAACAGTTGAGACGTTAAATGTGTACAAACTGCAAACAAAAGATTTTAGAAAATGCAGCGCAAATGAATTTTTTATCAAATCTATCTTTTTTGCTTCGTTTGCTATCATTTTTAAACCCGCTCTTGGTTTTTTTTTCATACGATATGGGATATTCACACTTGTCAACTGCTAAGGTCTCTAAACAAAACTTCGCAGTTCATAACTAAGAATTGATTAAGAACTTTGCGTTTCATACGCAACGATCTTGGATCTAAAAACCGTAACCCTGTTCCATCTCTTCATTCCTTAAGAACTTCGCTGTTGTTGCACGCGAAGTTTCCTTATGTGTAATCTTGGCAGTTAACAAGTGCGAAGATCAAAAGTAGGAAAGTATGGAAAAAAATCAAGAGCGAGTGTAAAAATGATAGCAAAAAGTATACATTTGAAAAAAACTGTGTAAATGCTGCCAAACCTCGGATCTCTCAATCACGAGAGGATGCAAGTCGGTGGTCTGCCATCCAGCCGTGAAAGGCGCCAACATATCATGTCCTTTATACCTACAAAGTGAAGATAGATTCGTAAACACAAATGGTACAAAATACAAAGTTGAAACATCGCTCAACGAGAAACATGTTTAGTATTTTCCAATCTCAGAATTAATACCCTTTCGCCTCAGCAGTTCCCTCATCCTTCTGAAGGGAGGCCTCCGTTCCGTAATGTCTGGTCACTGCCGCTGTCTTGATCAGATTTCCCTCTAAGCCTTTAGAAGCTGCAAATTGCTTAGCACAAGCAACACCCTACAAATGAACCAAACCACGTGTAGTCAAAAAGAAGCGCCATATCAGACTCTCATACCGTATAGACTTCTATTCCTAATAGGCATAATCGGATCCACTGGGGCAACAGTCGCCCTCCGAATTCAACCCAAAATACCTCTAACCATAGTACAGAAATAAATTTATATTCATAATTTCAACTAAATTTTAGTTTTCAAATCCGTACCCCCGAATATGAAATCATGTCCACTGTAATAGCCACTTAAACACACCTAGAGAAGAATATCTAACTCTCACCCAAAAACCGAATCAGCCTAAACTCCTCAAAACATCAAAAGAAGCTTCACAGCACGTCAAAATTGTGAAATGAGATGGAACCAAACTCCACGAATCACTTTCCAGACCACATTCATCATCATCATCAATTCATCTAGCAAGTCAACGCAAGAAGTCCACGTATGGATAAAGAATCACTAGTGTCAAACCCAGCTAGGATCGTAGTCTGAAGCTCACTCACCTTCAACCCAAACTGAAAACCCCCAACCAAAAAAGTTCAAATTTTTTACACCCCCACACTCGGAATCCGACACACAAACGTTCACTGATCAAAACGGGCAGATGGGTGTCGACGAATTTCAAACCTGGGCTGACCTCGCGGCGGATCTCATCAACCGACTGATGATCGTCATCGTTTTCCTTCGAGCGACCGAAACCTAGGATCTGTTGAAACGGGGTTGTGCTTGAGTTGTCCTGGATTGAAATTGAAATCAGTGAGTGATTTAAGTAGACAAAACGGTCATCGTCATCATCTTCTTCTTTCTCAATATCCAATTCAAGTAAGCTAAAAAAGTTTTACACAACGAAAATAATTTATTACACTATTTTATATACTTACTTTATTTTCTTTTATTTAAATTAAATCATCAATTCAAAACAGTAAAACAACTCACCTTAATTAAGTAAATATGACATTTCAGCAAATCAATTATATATACTAATAGGAAAAAATTGAAGAGTTTTTTTTCGTTTAGACTCTTTTATCTCTACGGCTCTACTTATCTACGAAAATATCATCGCTTTTTACATTTGTGCTCCTACTGCTAATTATTTCGGATGATTATGTCATTAGCATTCAATTAATTCACAATTATGTCATTGAGAATTCCAAAATTTTGAAATTATTTAATATTTTCTAAACTGTCGTTACTATATCCCAACTGATTCCATAATTATCTCCATATGAAAATCCTCTGATCACTATAAATTAAAGTATAATTCATTACCTATTTTTTCACCATTAGCAATTCCAGAGCATTCTCTCTATTCTTATTTATTGTTTTAATCGTTATAGTTGATTGTTCATAAATAAACTTTTTTTTTTATTTTATATATCTGCTCTTATTCTGTGTTTTAATTGTTATAGTCGATTGATCATAATCTATGTTTATTTTTCATATCCGATGAGTAAGCTTCTTTTTTATTTTATATGTCTACTCTTATTTTGTGTTTTAATTATTAATATTAATTTTTCATAACTGGTGTTTATTTTTCAGATCCAATGAGATAAGTTTCTTTTTTATTTTATATATCTACTCTTATTTTGTGTTCTAATTGATATAGTCAATTTTTCATAACCTGCTTTTGTTTTCCAGAGCCGAAGAAGAAAGTTTCTTTTTTATTTTAAATTATATTTACCAATAGAGTAGAGTCTAATGTTCTATATGGGGATTCAAAAAGTAAATTACATGTTTGAAGGATTTTATATGCTCCTATGTTTTGCTATGACACCTAATTATTGATATAATTTTATATAATACAAGGGAGAGTACTTTGGATCGGTTCGGTTTGAGAAAATTAAAAATCGAACCAAATTATTAGTTATCAGTTTTTTGAAATTTAAAACTGAACCGATCTATTAACATTTAAAACCGAACCAAACCAACCGGTTTCAAATCAAATCAATCTATTTCAAATCGAACCGACCGGGACCGAACCAAACCAATTAAGAGCGTCGCGAATGAAATCCTATTCTGTTATATATATAGATTATATAATAAAATATGTTATATGCAATTTAAAATACATAAAAAAATAAAAAATAAAAAACCCTAGTAAAATATAGAATCTCTCCGAACAGAGAGTAAGGATGACATGACGAAAACTCCCTTAGTAATATTGAACGCGCGGCTCGTGCGATCTGCTTGGTTCGCCGACCGGATCAGAGCCATTGCGATTTGCGAGTGCCACGAGAGGAAGACGATAACTTGAGACGAAACCCTAGAAAAAATCTCTCAGCGCCACTCGTTGTCGTTGGTCGCGTGGAATTTCTGCAGGCTGTGCTGCTGACGCTGCTCTGATTCACCTGACTGAGTATTTGGGGGTAAGAGTCAGTCATTTTCTCTCCTCTTTTCCGCGATTGCGCTTTACTTTGAGTCTCCGTTTATTTAAATTTCGGTGAAAGGAGTTGCATTTGGGGTTTCGAGGTGTTCTTGGGAACTGGGTATG
Source organism: Kalanchoe fedtschenkoi (assembly GCA_002312845.1). Lineage (NCBI taxonomy): Eukaryota > Viridiplantae > Streptophyta > Magnoliopsida > Saxifragales > Crassulaceae > Kalanchoe > Kalanchoe fedtschenkoi. The sequence continues at coordinate 2,517,545 of NQLW01000011.1, forward strand.
GCGCATTTTGTGGAATCTGTAGGTGGGGATGGGGGTGGGATTTCGTTGTTGGGGTTGATTTTGGTGAGGATGGTGATTGGTGAACAGGCTGATTTTCTGTGAAAGGAGTTGAATTTCTTGGTCTGGAGGTGGTTTTGGCAACTGGGTGTTGTGCACTTTGTGGAATTGTGGGATGTAATGGGACTGCAGGAGTGGAACTGTTGTTGGGTATGTGTTTGGTTTTGTTTTTTTGAGTTAAGGATGCTGTCATAGTTTAGGTCTGGGTTTAAAAGAAGTAGAATAGCTGCCGGTGGCCTTTGTGTTGTAAACTAGCTGATTTGTAGTTATAATCGTTGAATTTAGAGCTCTGTAGTTGTGCGTGAAGGTCAAGCCATGCTATGTTATGAGAAGGGTTTGTGCTTATGTATGCATTTCTTGATCGTAGCTCAATGAGTTTATGCGTTGGGTTAAGCCTTTGGATTTTTTATGAAAAACTTTTTTTTTTTTTGCTTCATTTCCTATCATATGTGCATCCCTGTTTCGTTTTTTTTTCCATACTACCCTTTTGTACTCCAGAACTGTGAAAATGTCTATGTTTTTCGCACTTTGCATTTGTGAAAATCACACGTGTGTACGTGGAGATTTTCGCAGTTCGAATACATGAAGAGCATATAGGTTTTCGCAATTGGAAAATGTGAAAATCAGGCGTCGAGCGGAATGAAGACAGCGAAGGCGATCTGAGAATTTTATATTTTAATTTTCGCAGTTCATTTATGCAAAAAACCTTAATAATATCACGGTTCCCAACTGGGTAGTGCGAGAATCATAGTCATTTTCGCGGTTCCGAAGTGCGAAAAAGATAGCATCGAAAAAAAAGTAACAAAGCGGGAATACATAAATGACGGGGAACGAAGTAAAAATGATAGTTTTGATAAAAATTCAGCCTTTTGCGTGTTTCTTTTTCAATCATTTACTATATATTTATATGTACCTTAAATGTTGATATGAAAGTTTTATATGGAAGTTTTCGGCTTCTGATTGTTTGAAAGGTTGCTGTCCTGGTGATGCTTAGTCAAGTGGTTTAACTTGTCTGTACTTTGACGTTTCTTTCATCTATCTCGAATGCTGGGTGGTAAACGCAGTCGATCAGATTTAGATTTACAGTTCACCAAGTTGATGTTTTACGCTTAACTATTTTACAAAATCGTAAATGTTCTATGTATTCAAACAGCTTATTTTTTCAATCTTCAGGCGGAAATCCCGCAGCACGATTAGTTTTATCATGGTTATAGATCTGAGGATGCCCACTGGCGAGGACAATAGGGAAGAAGAGGAAGATGTGAATGAGTTGGAAAGTATCTTAGGTGGTGATATGAAGATATGAAATTAAGTAACCGGGAGGGTGAGCTCGGAAATGTATCTGTCGTCGGAGTTTCGGACAACAACGTTGAATATCCGCATGAAGGGGATATGAATGTCTACACCTCAACGATCCGACACTGTAAACTCCTACAAATACTTGCATAAAAAAGCAAGATTTTATCAAACAGTGTTACAGACATTTTTGTCAGCAAGCAATGCAGTAGGGCGAACTGAGTCAAAATGAAGGCTGCCTTTCGGAATCTGATAAGTAGCCGCAAATGGTTTGTCCCTCTCTACTCTCTCGTTCCGGTTATTTAGCATTCTCGTTGATTTGCGTTTCAGCTCTTTCACGCTTCTTGCCTTTCGGAATCCGATAATCTTTAGGGACCGTTTGTGATTTGATTCTCCGATTGTTGGTCTTTTTTCTACGTTGTAGGACAAAGTGGGCGCGACAGGCGTGACTCTTGATGGCATGTGCAGCTCATGCCTTTCGGAATCTGATGATCTTTCGGGACCGTTGTGATTTTTTCTACGTCGTATGACGAAGTGGGGGCATGTGCAGCGCCCAACACATTGTTCACAGATTGTTACGCTGAGGCAAAATCTTACTGTTTGCTCTCTCGGTGAGAAATCGGGGTAATCCGGCTCCTGGTTTATTACGCATTGTGTTTGCAGGTTCAACTTAATCTGATGGCACCGACCGGGTTTCGGTAAATTATCCGTTATGATTTAGAAACCGATTTCTTTGTGATCCTCGCAGGGACAGCTGAGATTGATCGCCCCAGCGCACAATAGTTGCGACGCTCTTACCCCTGGCATGCACAATCTGATACTCGTCATGGTAAATTAGCAAAAGGGGTTCTAAGAGACATAAAAAAATTTCCTGTCTTCCATGCCGCTATTACTCCCCGTTCTGCGCTGTTTTGAGCTTTCGATCGGAATTCGGGTCCTGGGAAACAGTCGAATCCCATGAGCGATGAACTGTGATTTCATGTCCTAGGAAATGGTTGAATCTCATGTGAGGAGTATCACAAACTGAGCTGTGTGTGTATGTAATGCAGAGGATCTGCTGATAATTCCTAGTTGAAAATATGAGCTCCAAACAAATGTGAATGGTCGTTGCCCATCGACTAAACCGATATATTTGGTTCGGTTTGAAGTTTAACCGATTCAGTTACGGTTTAATTTTTAAAAAATTGACCATGAAAGGTTCAGTTTGGTTTCTTATATGATTGAATATATACTATAAATTGATATCTCTATATTATTTTTATATAAAAAGTATCCTATATATTAAATAAATTAGTAAATGAAGTTCATGAAAAAATAAATTGAATCAAACTATATGAGCTGATTTGTTTGATTTTTTGAAGTTAGTGGTTTAGTCAATTTTAAAATTTTTAAACCGATTACGATAGCTAGATTTGAATCGTTACAGTCCTACCATCACTGGTAATTGGGCCACAATTATTTTTAGTAAACAAAATTACCAAGGTAAGAAAAAGAATTTGAACTTAAATTTCTAAATAAAATTTACGGTTACACTTCACTTCTAAATTAATATTATTGTAAAAGCTAGATATGTGCATGAAAAATAATCTTTTTATCGTCACAGTAAATGATATAATTACATAAACAAAATGATATTGAAATGAGAAAGAAGTTCTGTTAATGTTTTTCACTTATTCTTATTGAAAAGATGAAATTTCATTATTAATGATTTTAGTTCCATTTAAGCATTTTTACCTATTTATGATGAGGGGACCCATTACTCCAACTCTTTATGTCACATTCAATCACGTAATCAAAATTCAAAAACCTTAAATTCTTTTCACTAGAATATCAAGTGAAGCTCTTTACCAGGTCGCTTTCATGACATCCAAAAATACCCACCAACTCAAAATTATATCGTCACCTTCAAACATTAAAATTCTATTTAATAAAAATGAAGAGGAAATAAATGTGATCCCAACCGAGTTGATTAATATTTTGAAGGATTTTAATTTGTTACTGTTTATTTGCTATGGAAAATATTAAAAATATATTTTTAATATATTAAACTTAATTATTCCTGTTATTTTACCTAACACTTTATTTACGTAAACAAACAGTGCTACAATTTACAACACCCACGTCAACAAAATTAGAATAAAGTCTACAATCAGACACGTCCGTTTTGAAAATGTAAACCTCTTGACTTGTCGAAATATGTCGACATTTTTACATCATGATTCACTAACCCACGTTCCGAATCTCACTTGGAAAATAAAGTCAAACATCTCAATTCTCCAAGTATGTCCACATAGTTTCCTCACTCAAACATCTTTTATAGGTAGTGTGGAAGCGATTGAAAACGACGTCGTTCTTTGGTTATTGTTAAATGCTGTCATTTAATGTCAACGTTCTATATTTTGATTATAACAAAATGTTGTCATTTTGATGAAATGGTAAAGGAAAGAATCTATATAAATAAGTAGAGTTCAATATACGTTGATATTTTTTAATTTATTTTAAATTTACAGACTGTTTATTTGTTGTACTTATCCGTTTCTATTTTTAATTTCTTTGTAATTAAAACATGTTTATTTGGTGAAATTGAAAATAATAAAACAAATTTTGACAGTAATTTAAGGTCATCTTTTCTCTAAGTATAGCATGCGCTTTCATCTGTGATCTTGATTAAAAATGCTGTCATTTTTACATAAATATTAAGGCAATTGTTCTAGATTGAAACGTTGAGGACTAGAAAAGTATTACCAGTTTGGCTGCGCCACGCGCGTGACAAATGATTTCAGATAGCGGGCGAAAACACGACAGCGTTTTGTCATGGCTTCTTCAGTTTATAAATTCCACGTTTTCAGTTTCGGATCTAAAAACCTCACACTCGTTTGATTTCCAACCAGCTAGAAAACGAATATTAGAAAATATTTTATTTTTCCTGCAAATTATGAAAAAGCTTCAAATTGATTTCAATGGCGGAAACCAACTCCTCGCCGGAACCCTAACCGCCGCCGCCGCTGTTATTTTCCTTTTCCCGAGCCACACGCTCGCCGAGTGCACCTGCGACGCCGCCGAAGAGGGCGGCGACCACGCGAGCAGAAGCGCAGCTCTCAACTACAAATACGGCGCCATCGCCTCCATCCTGTTCGGCGGCGCGCTCGGCGTCTGCATCCCGATTTTCGGCAACCGTGTCCCGGAGCTCCGCCCCGAGACAAACACGTTCTTCGTGATCAAAGCCTTCGCGGCGGGCGTGATCCTCTCAACGGGGTTCATCCACGTGCTCCCTGACGCGTTCGAGAGCCTGTCGTCGCCGTGCCTGCCGGATACTCCCTGGGCGAAGTTCCCGTTCACCGGATTCGTCGCGATGGTGGCGGCTATGGGGACGCTGATGATCGACGCCTTCGCGACGTCGTATTACTCGAGGGCGAAGGGCAGCGGGAAGGCGCGCGTGGTTGGGAGAGATGAAGAGGAGGCCGAGGAGGGACACGTGGCGGTTCATACGCACGCCACGCACGGGCACTCTCATGGGCCGGTTGAGTTGGCTGGCGGCGCGTCTGAGATGCTCCGGCATCGAGTCATTTCACAGGTTATTAGTTGATGCTTTTGCTTTCTCCTGAATTCTCTTTATTTATTATTTTTTATTACATATTTTATATTTAATGTGGAAAATCGAATAAGTTCACATGTATAAAATACTAAAATTAAACGAGAAATTAAATAAATATAGTGGATTTTTGAAAGTGTTAATATGTTTAGTGTCAATTTCTTTTTCGAAGGTTCTGAAACTCAATTCATTAAATATTCTTTATAAAATGAAGTAATTTGTCCCACAAAAGTGATGATTTAATTTGTTAATTTTATTTTTGAAATGATGTAATTTGTTAATTCTAATATTTAAATTGATTAATTTTGTTAATTATGGGCTTTAAAATGATTTAAATTTCTGAAAAATGTCCATTATATGTGCTGAAATTGAAATGTGTGATTTTGGTGAAGGTGCTGGAGTTGGGGATTGTGATACACTCAGTGATCATAGGGATCTCACTCGGGGCCTCCGAGGATCCGAGTACGATCAGGCCCCTGATCGCGGCTCTGACGTTCCATCAGTTTTTCGAAGGGCTGGGTCTAGGCGGGTGCATTTCCCAGGTCAGTAACATTCTAGTCGAAATGTAGGATTTGAGGTTTAAAATTCAGAGTTTGAATAAAAAGCTGATCCGTTTTCTTTGTTATGCAGGCCAAGTTTAAGGCAAGGACCATCGCGACGATGGTGTTCTTCTTCTCACTGACGACTCCAGTCGGTATTGGGATTGGGATCGGGATATCGAGCGTGTACAGCGAGAGCAGTCCGACAGCGTTGATCCTCGAGGGGGTGTTCAACGCGGCCTCGGCTGGGATACTGATATACATGGCGCTGGTGGATTTGCTGGCGGCGGATTTTATGAACCCCAAGATGCAGAGCAACGCCATGCTTCAGGTCGGTGCGAGCCTTGCCATGCTTGTCGGAGCTGGGTGCATGTCTCTCCTGGCCATCTGGGCTTAGTTAGACTCTTGTCGCTGATCCTCGGTGCTTCGATTTTGTCTCATTTTCTGGCTCTCACTTGCTGATATTCCTCAGTTCATCCACAGATATTGCATACTGTCACCTAACCACACTGGCAGACACCTAACCACTCGTCTGCCAGTGGTGGCCAAAAATTAATTGATCCACATTCTCTCCAAGATCCATTCTCTCCTTGGTCAGGCTTTCGTTAGAATGCTTAATTGGGTTGTTGCGACTTCTTCCATCAAAGTTTACGACCCCCTTTTCGGCTCCCTGTTGATAAATTACTCGTGAATGGAAATTATAAAATCATTATCGATTTTTTCATCACAAGAGGGGCACCATAGCAATCTCCAGCAACAAAAAAAAAAAAAAGAAAAAAAAGTAACTTCAGCTTATTTCCTGCGCCCTGATGAGTCTGGTTGTCAACAACCTTTGTCTCAAGTCATAGGCCGATGTTGCTCCTAACATCATCAATGAAGAGTTGGATATGATTGTAAGAGGAGCCTCCCTCCACAACAGCCTCTCGGCACTTGTCCATCATCAGCTTCACCTTCCTCCTCACATCACTCTCCTCCTCCATAACTTGCCTGATCCCTCTCTCGATCCGCTCAGCCCCTACAATCACACCTTCCGCCGCCTTGCCTGCTACTGTCCGATAGTCCACACTGATCTCCACCCCGATGCCCATCTCCTTCACCGCCTCAAACGCGTTGATCTGCTGTTCGGCGTATAGAGGCCATGTGGACATGGGGACGCCGAACCAGAGTGATTCCAGAATTGAGTTCCATCCGCAGTGGGACACGAACCCGCCCACGGCCGGGTGGCTTAACACGGCCGCCTGGGGCGCCCAGCCAATCACCTTCCCTACCCCGGCCGTCCGATGCAGGAACCCCTCAGGCAGAACCTCGGCCAAGTCCTCATACTCCTCCGGAGGGGCTAACTTCGCTTGGCTTGACGAGGGTCGCCGGAGCGACCAGAGGAATCGGCAGCCGCTAGATTCGATTCCCAGCGCCATTTCCTTCACCTGACCGGGCCCGAACACCCCCATGCTGCCGAAACACAAGAAAACTACAGACTCCGGAGGGTGGCCGTCCAGCCACGCCATGATCTTGGCCTCGCGCTCCCCTCCGGTTTTACTGCCCGTTTCGACCACCGGTCCAACAGAGTAAATCGGAGGAATGGTGGAGTCTTGTCTCATCGAATCCACCGCGTGGGACTCTAGCTCGATAAACGAGTTAACCAAGATGCCCTTCGTCTTTCTGAACTGTCTTGCCTTGTCAACGAATATAGCTGAATAGCCACTCTCCTTGTCAAACGCCATGGAAGGCAGCAACCTGGCCGGAACCTTGTTGGAGAAACCCGGTAACGAAAACTCCACATCAGAGTCCTTGAATTCGGCAACATCCAGGCCTTCTTCGTCGCAGAGCTTCTGGACGTGCAGCAGCACTGCGAGATACGACGAGCCACAGGTGAAGAATATGTAGGAAGGAACCCGAAGCTCATTTGCCTCGTCTACCATGGCCGTGCAGAACATGTCGAACAGAAACCCGGCCAGCCTCGGCCCCGACGGAGACTGAGGTTTCATAAGCTCACCCACCATTTTCCTGACGGCGGGTTTTTTCGTGTTGATAAAGTTGAGGATGTCGCCTTCAGGGGGCTGTGAGTCATCGTTGGGGACGTCAAGGAAGTGAAGGCGGTCGGAGATGACGGAGCTGGTGAAGGAGGAGATCGGGAATTCCCAGCCTGGGACGCGGATGATGAGGAAGGTGATGGAGAGGCGGTGGTCGCGGCTGAGGAGGGTCTTGGCTATCTCAACAGCTGGTTTGAAGTGGCCGACAATAGGAAACGGGAGGAAGATGAGACTGATTTCCGCCATCTGAAAGATAATGTAAAGATGCACACAAACAGAATGGCAGGTCTATAAAGATGCTACAAAGTGAGTATGTGAATTATTGGAGACAAGGCGTGACGTACACGGGAGCCCCGATGACAGCGGGGCGACTTAATGACTCATCCGTGGACCTTCTCCTCCAAAATGATGTCATTTTTTTATTAAAATATTTTATTCTTTTTTAAATTTAATGAACATTTAATTTTATAAATATAACGTATCATCTGAACATATCAATTCATCGTATGAACATAGCATCTGATGGTCTCAGTGCATCCAAAAATTTGCGGTTTTAGGTGGCCATATCACCGGCTTGATAACAATCACTCTTGGGTGGGTGCTCTGAGAGTAGATCGTTTTGATTTTGATGAAGCACAAATCATTTGATGAATACAGAAGCATAAATTATCTTATGATATATGAATATAGCAGGTCAACTAGTGAATATTCATCAGTTGTGTTTATATATTCACCGGTTGTTTTTGGACGACTGGTGAATATTGTTTTGGTCAACTGATGAATTTAGCATATCAACCAGTGAATATTCATCAGTTGTGCTTATTTGTTTTCTGCAAATACAGAAGCATAATCAACTGATGAATATAGCAAATCAACGGATGAATATATTCATCAGTTATGCTTATATATTCACCAGTTATGCTTATATATTTACTTGTTATTTTGGTCGAGCGCGGTGTGTTTGGTGTGTTTAATGTGTAACACGTAAAATGACTTTATTTTCATCAAAATCAAAACGGCTTCGCAAACTAGAGCACTTACGAATTTGCGCCTTGACAAGGGCTGCTAGAGAACCAGACAAAGCAGAACTGTCAAGATCTTAACCATACCAGAGCTTCTGGATGCGCAGCAGCAGCCAGAAGCGCGGGAAATTATGCACCTGAAAGGGTAGAAAATGTAGGAAGGCGCACTGAGTTCAGTTGCAACATCGATCATGGAAGTGCAGAACATATGAACAACAAGCCTGGCAAGCAATGAAGCAGATGCAGCTGAGAGTTTAAAGTCGATGTCTTGCCTTCAGGGGTCGCACATAAATAAAAATATTTCCCTAGAATGCATTAGCCAAGCTATAGCTATTACAAGAAGTAGGAGCTGATCTGATTTTCAAGGAAATGTGTTAAGCTTTCAGCTTGTCTCAAGTGGCATGCCAATGTTCTTCCTGAGATCTTTCATGAACTGCTGAAGATAATTGTAAGAGGAGCCTCCCTGAACAACAGCCTCTCGGCACTTCTCCATCATCAGCTTCACCTTCTTCCTCACTTCACTCTCCTTCTCCATCACTTGTCTGATCCCTCTCGCGATCTGTTCAGCTCTCACAAGCACAGCTTTGTCTGAGCCTGGTTTGCCCATTTCAATTCGATAATCCAAACTGATCTCCACCCCAATGCCTGTTTCCTTGACAGCCTCAAACGCATTAAACTGCTGCTCAGCGTAAAGAGGCCAGGTAGCGAGGGGCACACCAAACCAAAGTGATTCCAATATTGAGTTCCAGCCGCAATGGGATACGAACCCGCCTACAGATGGATGACCCAGCACCGCTGTCTGAGGTGCCCAACCGATCACCTGCCCAACCCCAGCCGTCCTCTCCAAAAAACCCTCAGGCAGAACCTTGGAGAAATCTTCATAATCCTCTGTTGGTGCAAACAATGTTTGGCTTGAGGGAGGGCGCCGGAGCGACCAGAGAAATCGCAAGCCACTAGTCTCGAGTCCACGGGCAATTTCCTTGACCTGATCAGACCCGAATGCACCCATACTGCCAAAACACAGGAAGACTACAGATGCTGGAGGATGGCAGTCCAGCCATTCCGTGATCTCTGTCTCCTGGTCCAGTTTGATAAAGTCAGTGCGACTATTAGTGTTAACCACCGGTCCGACTGAGTAAATTGGAGGAACAGATGGGTCTAATCCCATTGATTGGACGGCATGGGACTCTAACTCAATAAAGGAGTTAACCAAAATGCCCTCTGTCCTCCTGAGCTCTCGAGCCATTCTATTGAACGCCTTTGAAAAGCCGCGCTCCTTGTCAAAGGCTGCTGATGGCAGCAACCTGGCTGGAATTTTGTTTGAAAACCCAGGTAAAGACAACTCCTCATCAGAGTCTTTGAAATCAGCGACATCCAGACCTTCATAATCACAGAGCTTCTGGACGTGAAGCAACAGTGCAAGAAATGATGCGCCAGAGGTGTAGTATGCGTAGGAAGGAACCCCAAGCTCAGTTGCCACGTCTATCATGGCAGTGCAGAACATGTCGATCACAAAACCAGCTAGCCTTGGACCGGATACAGACTGGGATTCTGTAAGCTCACTGACAATTTTTCTGACTGCTGGTTTCTTGGATTCCATGAACCCGTTGATGCTAACGATCGAGTCAGACTCTTCCTTGGGGACATCAAGGTAGTGGAGGCGGTCGTAGATCATGGAGCTGGTGATGGAAGAGACTGAGGGGCCGTTGTTGGGGGGGTGGATGATGAGGAAGGTGATGGATAGGCGATGGTCACGACTCAGAAGGATCTTGGCAATCTCGACGGTTGATGTCAAGTGTCCCACGCCAGGCCCTGGGAAGAAGATGAGATTAATTCCAGCCATTGCTGTGAGAAAGTTTGAAGCACCACCGCGGAAATAGATATAGAGGTTGTAGACTGAAGATATGTGAATTAGAAGCCAAATTGTAACGTGGAAGCTTACAGGAGAGTCTAGACTTGCTGTCTGTAGAAAAAATGTCTTCAGTCCATGATTGTGACTGGAGTTTAATCATGTTGTGCAAAGATGTGTAAGTGGGTAGTGTTGTAGGCGGGCGGGCAAAGCAAGGTAGCAAATCATCCTGCAACAGCTTTCAACAATGGACCATTTTATCAAACATTAATGGAGATGATGCCAACCGGAACCTAATGCTGAATTGCTGATATTTCTTACCTGATGTTGACATCTCTTACGAAGGGTTGGCCAACTCCACATGGTACCAAAACCATCGATTCTACTCATCGAGTTCAGAAGACCCAGATCTGCGGGATATGGGAGGAGGCTTGTAGCTTGGATCCCTCATTTCAGTGGCCAAATCTTGGAGCATATTGTATATCCTGTCGGCTTGGGAGTGATTGTGATCTTTAGATACGAAGGAGTTAACACTCCCGGCAATCTCAATCCAACTGCAGCCCGCATCCTTTCTCAATCCCCTCTCTTGCATTCCTTTCCTCAGCTGAACTACATTATTCCATTCTCCTTCGTCCGCATACATATTAGAGAGCAAAACATGGTATCCTGCATTCCGGTTTTGGTTCTCCATCTCAATCAGCTTCTGGGACACTAGTTTGCCTAGTTCAAACTCCCGGTGGATCTTGCATGCTGCGAGAAGTGATCCCCAGGTTCCTACCAGATTACCCTCTTCGCCTAAGTTGGTGATGAACTCATAAGCGTCAGCAATCCTCCCAGCTCTACCCAGCATATCTGCCACGCAGCAGAAATGCTCACTAGAGGGGCGAATCCCGTAGTCCCTCTCCATTGATTGGTAGATCTTAAGGCCTTCATCAACTAGACCAGAGTAACTGCAGGCAGACAGGATAGCAACCAAGGTGATGGCATCTGGTTGAAAGCCAGATCCTTGCATAGAGAAGAAAAGGGATAAAGCTTTTTCTCCCATTCCGTGGTGGCCGTATCCCAGTATCATGTTGGTGAATGTGATCGGATTTTTCTCACTTGCTTCGCCAAAGACACTTTCGGCATATGTTATTGCACCTAATTTCGAGTACATGTCAATAAGAGCAGAACCGACAAAGACATTACCATCCATGAACTGGCGAACAGCAAAGCCATGAACTTGTTTACCCAACGCAATGCTTCCCATTGGCGAGCAAGTAGGGAGAATCGATGCTAAGGTCACGGGTGTGGGCATTACTCCTATCAATAGCATCTCCCTAAAGACAGTGAAACCTTCTTCATACAGTCCGCTTTGAGTGTACCCACATATCATCGAGTTCCACGTCGCTTGATCTATCTCTTCGGAATTGCTAGACTCAAACAGCCGCCTAGCAATATCAATCAGGCCTGACTTCATATACATATCTATTAAATAACTCTCCATCCCCTCAAACTTAATTCCATGCCTAATAAGGTAACCATGAGTCTGTCTCCCCAAATCAGGATCTTTGAGGTTTGATGATGCCGATAATAGAGCAGTTGCTGTGATGGAATCGACAGAGAACCCTTCTTTTTGCATTCCATGAACCAGCATCACACCCTCATTATCAAATCCATTTTGTACAAGGGCGGAGACCATTGTGTTCCATGAAACAGTATCTCTTTCTGTCATGCTGTTGAAAAATTCAAATGATGTCTCAACAGACCCACACCTCGAATACATTACGATAAGGGTGTTCACTATCATAACTTCCGACACCATCGAGTTCTTAACGACGAGTGTGTGCAACTGCTCGGCTAACTCCAACTCTTGCAACTGAGATGCGGCAGTCAGGACTGAAAGAAAAGTAACCTCGTCCAGAACAGTCCATCCTGACTCGAAAGCCTCGAGAAAAATCTGAATTGCATCTCCTGGTCTATTGCTCTGGACATACGCAGCTATCATCGTATTCCAAACCTCTGTATCCCTCTCCACAGACTGATCAAAAATCCTCCTTGCTAAATCCAGGTAACCCAACTCGCTGAACATAACCATCGCAGAACTCACAACAAACTTATCAACCACATATTCACTCCCCAATTTAAGAACCAGCCCATAATACAACCTGGCCATATTAACACTACCAAGACTCAAAATTGCAGGAAAGACATTCACAAAACTAACAGGCGTCACTTTAATACCGGTGCTCATCATATTCCTAAACAGCCGCACCGCTTCCCCAAATCTCCGCGTCTTCACATACCAAGCAACCATCGTATTCACTGCGACCACATTCCTCTTCTTCATACTACCAAACACTCTATACACCAAATCACACTTCACACCATCAAACTCCATGCACTCCATTTCACCAGACCCCGAGCCCAAACAACTCGAATACATGTTCAACAATGAATTATCCACAACCCTACTGGGCATAACCTGACACCTAACCACATGGCAATGCACGGCCTTACCCACCCGAAGATCCCCCAACTCCGCGCAAGCTTTCAACACGGAAGAGTAAGTGTACGCATCAAACTTAGCAGAAGCACAGCCCTTCATCCTCGCATACATCTCCACCGCCTCCTCCTCCATCTCGTTACACACAAACCCGATAACAACCGTGTTCCACAGAACCGTGGTTGGGTCAGGAATTTCGTCGAACAGTTGCCGCGCATCCAGAGGCCTCCCGTCTTGGCAAAGCTGGGCCAGCCGAGCTCGAATTGAAGGCGGTTTTTTAGATCTTGGTTGAGCCTGAGCCGGGATGGAGGTGGGTAGAGGAGACGGTTGACGACGCGGCGGAGGAGGAGGCGATGAGATCGGCGTCGGAAGGGCAGAGGCCGCCATCGTTAAGTTCGTTGCAAGTATGAAAAGCTTCCGGATAAGGGCGTGTTTGTTTGGCTTGAATTATAACGTATTTTTTATTATTATTATTTTTTCCATAAATAATCACCTCTGGCGACGAAGTTGTATAGCGCAATATTTCGAATGTAAATATCATATTTAGACATATTGCACCACTTTATATGCATGTTTTGAAAGGTGTTTGGCGGTCCTAGAAGAGAGACGATTAATTAGTTAGATGAAAATTAATCAGAATGATTAATCGGATGGTTAGATAGAGTTATATATATTAATAATATATTTAATAATTAAGTATAAAATTATACTTATAAAATTTAATATTATTTGAAAAATAAAATATATAAAATAATTAGGCGTTAGGCGCTAGACAGAGCGATGTAAAAGGATCCAGAGATAATAAGGCGGCTAGGCGGTCACTGTTTAGAACAGAGCTTTATAGATGTTTAATTGGTTAATTGGAGATTAAGCAAAAAAATGATTGATGATTATATAAATATAAAATGCTAAATTTAACATAAATTTTTTTTAAAGATCTATGGTCTCTGACTGTTAACTTTGTTCAGAGATCATTGCCTCAACTATCAAGGCAAAAACGTCTTTTATAATACTGATTTTAATAGAAATTTAACAATATTAATATTTGTCTGATGATTTGAAAATTTGAATTTACACATTTTTTTTCATTATTTATTGGTGACATAAATATGATTTTTTTAGCATTCACATCAATTTATAATGAGTATTTAGAGCGACGAAATTGTAAACCTTTTACCAACATTCTTGTCTCTAATTATATAGTTTTACCATATACATTATACTATGAATCTTGTCTTGGACCGTCAAGAGAATTAATCGGACAGATATATTTAATTATAAGAAACTAGGAAAGGTACCTATCGACTCGACGGGTTCGGTTCGAAAAAAATTAAAAATCAAATCAAATTATTAATCATCGGTTTTTTAAAATTGAAACCATTAACATTTCAAACTGGATCGAACTGATCTGTTTCAAACCGAACAGTTTTTTAACATTTCAAACCGAATCGAACCGATCAATTTTAAACCGAACCGAACCAACTGAGATCGAACCGAACCGACCGGGAGCATCGCGACGCTCCCAATCCTATTCTGTTATAAGAGTAAAGGCACCCGTCGTTCTGACGGTTCGGTTCAAAAAAAATTAAAAATCGAACTAAATTATTAGTCATCTCTTTTTAAAATATGAAATTGTAAACCGAATGATTAAAGACACCCGTCGTCCCGACGGTTCGGTTCGAGAAAAATAAAAAATCGAACTAAATTATTAGTCATCACTTTTTAAAATATGAAACTGTAAACCGAATAATTTTTTAAAATCTGAAACCGAACCAAAGCGAACCAAAACCGAACCGGACCGGACCAAACCGAACCGACCGTTTCGGGAGCGTCGCACTGAAATCCTATTCTGTTATATATATAGATATATATTTCAAAATAAATATTTTTAAACAATCAATTGGCTAGGTGCAATTTTAAACTATAGCATCGTTAGTTCAGCATCTTGTTGATCAATGCTCCGATTGTCTCGAACGAGGATCCGCCCGCGGCCACTGCGGCCCTGCTCCGCTCGCTCATGTCCTTAACCCTCTTGCGTATTTCAAGCCCGTATCCATCTTTAGCCATCAAGAGCCTGACCGCATTCTCGATCTCGGCCGCGGGCACCAATGCGTCTTTGAAAATGTTGTAGTCGATTTTTAGCTCGATCGCCAGCCCCAAATCCTTCACCATTTGAAACGCATTGATCTGCTGCTCGGCATACAACGGCCAGGCCACGGTCGGTACCCCGAACCAAATGCTCTCCAGCGTCGAGTTCCACCCGCAGTGCGTCACAAATCCGCCGACCGACTTGTGCGCCAGGATCTCCACCTGGGGCGCCCATCCGCAAATCAGCCCCCGGGCTTCGGTCCTGGCGAGGAATCCCTCCGGCAGGACCTCACTCGGATCTTCATATTCCCCCGGTGCATCGTATATGCCTTCAAAATTAAACCAAACAAGTGACACCCTCATACACATTCTTTGACTTACCAGTCGCATTTTTAGAGTTCAAATCTCTTGATAATAAAATTTATATTTATGAAATAGAAAGAAAACACTAAAATTACTTAAAATCATCTCAACTTTTCTAATTACAATCCAAACTAATAGAATTATAAAAGTTAAAATAAACTTTTGAACTAATGATTCTTCAATCACATTTATGTGGGAAATCAGATATGAGGTGACATTATACGTAAGAGATTAGACTAAAAATATATATTTTTGCTAGGTTTTTTTTTGTTTCAAAGGTTTTAGGGTTATAGCATGTTGCCACGTTAGATTTATAGGATTATAAAATTTTTAAATTTGTAAGATTTTGTGGTTTTAGGGATTTAGAGGGTTTCCATACACAGGGTTTAGATTTTAGATTTTATTTGTATTTGAAACTATATAATAAATATCTTAAAACAGACAAAAAAAAAGTAAAATTATATTGTTTTGCCCTATAACCCCAATTAATTCATATTCATATAGATAGGTATAAATTTTATTTTACAAAATGTCAAAACAAAATTTGAATACCATTTAAGACAAATTAAAAAATTGAAATTGTGATTGAGAAAATCGTGATGGAAAAAAATCGCATTTGAAACAATACACACTACCTTGGGGACGTTTCCGGAGAGCCCATAAGAACTTGACTCCGGTACTTTCCAGCCCGGCGGCGATCTCGGCCACCTGATCAGCCTTGAAGCTCCCCATGCTCCCGAAGCAAAGGAAAACCACTGACTCCTCCTCTTGCGCATCCAGCCACCTCAGAATCCGCTCACTCTCCGCGCGCCTTGCTTCGGACATCTGCTCCGCCCGCGCAAGATCGAGAATAGGGCCTACCGGGTAAAGCGGAGGGTACCCTTCGGCGAAAGAGGCTAATGCGTGAGGCTCAAGGTCCGCGAAGGTGTTGAGTATGACTCCATCGGTCTCCTTGATCCGCCTTCCGTGGGCTGCGAACGCGTCGCAGCCATCTTTAAGGAAGACGAAGTGGGGGAGGACCGAGGCGGGAACCGGGCTGGCGTAGCTGGGGATCATCATCGAGTCCGGTCCCGCCTCGGTCAACTCGTGAAGATGATGAGTGGAAATGAAGTCGAGCAGGCCCAGAAAGGCCGCGCTGGAGGTGAAGAAAGTGTAGCACGGCGCGCCGAAGTCCCGGGCCACGTCGATCATCGAGGTGCAGAACATGTCCACCACGAATCTCAGCGAGGAGCGGTCGTCGTCGGGGAGGAGGATCAGGTTCTCGACGGCCGCTTTGACGCTGGGCTTGTGGAGCTCTATGATCGAGGATATGAACGCTTCGGGGGCCATGGGAGGGGAGGCGAGCCGGAGCGAGAAGTCGAGCGGAGGGAGGTCGATGAAGTTGATGGAGGGGTGCGAGGCCGAGAGCTTCTTGGTGAAGACCGGATCGGAGAACAGCGGTAGGTTGATCAGGAGGACGGAGATGGAGAGACGGTCGTCGCGGCGGAGGAGGGTGTCGGCGAATTGGACGAAGGACACGAGGTGGCCGACGACCGGGGTCGGTATGATGATCAGCTGGATGCTCTTGGTCATTGTTGCGGCTTCTAGAGGCTTGTGGAGTGTTATCATGTGGAATGGTTGGGGGGAAATGAAGGTGGTGGGAGCTTCGTTGAATAAAGTTGGAAGACTCAAATGATAAGGTTTTGGAGCCATACGAGGAGCCATTGAGTGGACCATGGTCCACCACCATGTCTATCACGATGAATAAGTTAAAACTTAACCATGCATATTTGAGAAGTTAATTTAATTTTTTTTAAACCTAATCAACCAATACTAATACTACTTGTTATTTTGATTTTTAAACGCAATAAGTAACGAACTTCCCATCAATTAGTTCATAGTGCATGTGGTGGATCAAAATCCACACAAGGATGACTCCCATTAGACGAGTATGGAACATCTTATGGGTTTTGGCCAAACATGATATTGACGTTACATGTGTCAGAAGATAATATCTAATTGCAACTAACAAATAAAGACCATCTTTAAGTTTTTGAACCACCGTGAAGATCTCTATAATCTAACTATACTAATGTAAATTTAATATGGTATCGAGTTGATAGTTCAATTTACTCAAATAAATAGACTGTAATAGGTACAAAATCACAAATTGTAGATCTTTATAAGTCCAAAGACTCAAATAGATAGACTCAAATTTCAGAAATGCAGCTATGGACAGATCTTTATGTGAGTCCAACCTACCCAATAGATAACCTTAGTTCACAATAACAATTTTTAGAAGGAAAAAGTATAAAACAAACCTAGTAAAATCGAAATGAAACGAATGACTTGTTACAGATTCAAAAACAATCTTGAATTCGTGTTACTCAAACAACACTTGTTTTACAAACTATCCTCTTTCCACGTTTTTATATTTTTCCAATTATATCATTCGTTTTAATTTCAAATCTATCGTATCTGAAGAAAATTACATTTTCAAACCGATCAATTTATAAAATATAATACTGAGGTTTGAAAGGCGATTTTCTTACAAACACCGTGGTTTATAATTATAGTTTACTATATTCTAAAAAAATGAAAGTGTTTTATAAAAAACAAAATTGCAGTTTCATATGAATTTCTTAAAGAAAATCTCGAGTTATAACCGTTTTCTTCAGATAGGTAGATTTAAAATAGAATGAATAAAAGAGTAAAATATATAATAAAACTAAACTCACAACCCAATTTTTTTAAAAAAAAAATTCCTCAAACAAGTGAAAGGATACGATGTGAAAATAAAAAATCACAGGGCACACAGTGATTTCTTCATTTACGACACATATCATTAATCAGTCGCCCCACGGCCTGGGAGGACCTCCCGTCCTCTCCGACCGCCGCCCTGATGATCTTCTTGATCTCTCCAACTCTCACCCTCATTTTTGCAATTTCATTATCCACGCCATTCATCAATAATTCAACCGCATTCTGAATCTCCCGCGCAGTCACGAGATCTGTTTGACCGAGTGAGTAGTTTATTTTCAGCCCCACAGCCAACTTCAAGTCCTCGACCAAGTAGAACGCGTTAGCTTGCTGTTCAGCATACATCGGCCACGCGGCTATGGGCACTCCGAACGACAAGGCTTCCAGGATTGAATTCCATCCGCAATGCGATACGAATCCTCCGATCGCCCTGTGGGCCAAAATCTCTGCTTGGGGCGCCCAGCCACATACCAATCCCCGGGCTCCTATCCTGGAGAGGAACCCCTCTGGCAGGATCTCTTGAGGATCCGTGAATTCACCCGGGGGACTCATCTTACCTACAAAATCATCATTTATATATCATAAATAAGCGGCATATCATAACATTTTCTACAGAAAAATCACATTTTACAATTGCAATTTATTAAAAATATTAACATAAAATTTTTATTCTAAAATATGACTTAGATTTTATTTTATTATAAATAGAATTTTGTCAGATCATCCGATTAATTTTTTAAATTAATTTCCGTCCAGCAGACTAATGGCGAAAACATTCCGATTACCTTCGGGCGGAGGTTTGCGCAGCGCCCACAAAAACTTGACACCACTCTCCTCCAACCCGAGAGCGATCTCCTTCACCTGCTCCGCCCCGAAGCTTCCCAGATTCCCAAAGCACAAGAACACCACCGACTCCGCCGCCTCCTGCGCGTCCAGCCACTCCATGATCCTGTCCCGATTCTTCTTATCGGAAATCTTACCACCCCCGGAAAGGTTCAGCAGCGGCCCCACCGGGTACACTGCGGGAAAGTTTCCATCTTTGGCAATCGAGCTCAGCGCGTAAGGCTCCAGCTCCGCCGCCGTGTTGACCACCACCCCCCTGCCTTTCCTTATCCCCCTTCCGAGATCGGACATCAAGGCTGCGGCGCGGGCGTCGTAAAAGAACGGCGGCACGGATGTTGCGGGAATCGGGCGGGCGTAACTTGGGACGAGCCATTCCGAGTCGGACTCAGTGAGTCGGGAGCATGTCGGGAGAAAGAGAGTGAGGAGTCCGAGGAAGGCCGCGCTGTTCGTGTAGTAAACGTACGCGTTGGAGCCGAGCTCGGCAGCCACGTCCATCATCGACGACGCACAGAACCAGTCGAGTATGAAACTCGTCGACTTCAAAATCCTGTCTTCTTCCTTTTCACTTTTGTCTGTCATTCAAAAACATTTAAGTCATAATTACATAATTCAATATTATTTCATTTTTTTTACAAGTAAAAGTAAATGGATTAAGATTAACACTAATTATTAAATAAATTTAGAATAACGATATTTATTGTATTTTTTTAAACATAGTATAAAACATAGAATTGAGTAATTTATATCAGTGCAGCATAATATTGTTTTTTTTAATTCATAAAATGAAATAAATAGGGTGTGTTTGGTTTAGGGAAAATTTGATGGAAATAAAAATTTGGTGGTGGAAAATGAGAAGGAATTCCTTATTTGGTTTGGAGAAAAATAGGGATGGAAAATTAAATGGAAAGTTATATGGAAAATAGGATCAAAAATTTGTTTAAATTAAAAAGTGTTTTAATAATTTCTACAATTTTTCATCTTTAACCAAACAAGTGTAAAATAAAATGAATTTTTTGAAACTCTCTAACTTTCTTTTCCCTCTAATTTTTCTCATACCAAACACAATCTTAATGTTTTGTTTTTTTTAAGATGCACTTGCGTAGTGATCAAATATGTATTATAGTTGTTAAGTGATCATTAAAGGTGGAGGTGGATATATAGTTAGTAGAATCCCTTCATATTTTTTTTCACTTGCCAGAAGAGAAATCGAGAGAGAGATGATTTAAAAGAGATGAAAAGACAAAGAAATTAATTATTCTATAGGTATATATGAACGATTTGGAAGTAAAGGATAAAAATATAAAGTAATTATTAAATTATTTTTAAATTTAAATGAATTACTTAATAAATTAATGGGCCTAAAGTATAGGAAATGGGCCTTCAGGGAATCCTTCTAAATCTTTTTTTTTTAAAGTAACATTTTTTATATATATTTTTTCTTTTTATTCTCTCCTAAATCATTTAGAAACAATACCTAAAATTATTTATTCATTGTTATTATTTATCAGTTAACAATCTCAAAAACTTATAATACAATTACCTAATTTAATAATAGAAAAATAATTATTTCATTAACATAAACCACGTAAGAATCTTACCCTCACCAATGTCTGTTTCGGAACTTGCCAGTAGCTGCTGGTGCTTGACGGCGGCTCTGACGGCGTCCTTGTGGAGCTCGATGTATTGCATCAGGAGGCTGATGAGGTTGGCAGCCGAGAGGGCGGGGCGGAACGCGGGCTCGTGCTGAGGTTTCGGGAGCGTGACGAGGTTGATGTCGGGATCGCATTTCGAGAGCTTTCCGGAGAAGTTGGGGTCTTGGGTCATCGGGGAGATGACCAGCAAGGAAATGACGAGGCGGCGGTCGCGGCGGAGGATGGTGTTGGCGAGCTGGATGGTGGAGACGACGTGGCCGGAACTTGCGATTATGATCAGCAGCTCCTTGTCGGAGCCTGAGTTTCTCTGCGTCGACATTTCCGCTGCGCTGACTGACTGAAGCCGCTGGGGAAAGAGAAAAGAGTAACACGACGATGTAATGCATTGCATTGCATTGCATTGGCGGGGGTATAAATAGAAACATCACAAATATAAATAAAAGGGATAAAACTTAAGATGGGCTCTCTGTCACCATATATCTAATTGCAATCAGAACTATCATGATTTTCAAAAAAGGTGCAATGAAAAAAAAATTGAATTGATTTTCTAAATTAAAATTTATCATTACATTTTAAATCTAATATTATAATAAGACTTAGATTTATGTGCGAAAATTACGTCATTTGGTTATAAAAAAATATCGTTTTTTTTAATGTAATAGTTGACCTTTGGGTTTTTCGCCTCAATAAAAATATCAGTCCGAAATCATATTCTGCCCGAACGACATTCTGCTTTCGTTCGTTAATTTTATAATATGTTATATTAAATAAATATAAATTTTACTTGACAGCCTTGAATGTTACTCCGGAAATTACAAAGACTAATTTTAATGACTATATCACGTTCAACCCTTTAATAAGGGCGTCTGTACAAATTGCGAAAAAAATTCAGACTAGTTTTGAATGTTTTTAGCAATTTATTATACTAATTAACTATATTTGATCTTATTAAATTTATTAAAAATTAAAATTAATTGAGTGTGAAAACTGAAAATACACAATATTAACAATATAATTCTCGCTCCTCAAATACTTTTCTTCAAACATCAATAGCAACACTCCGGCACCCCAACCACTAAACTTCAATGAGGACAGTATATCATCTCACAAAGTAACACTTTAATAAAGGTTTCGAGACCCTATTGAGTTAAATATAGAAAAAGAATATTAATAGTGGGTATAAATTAATATTAATTTTTCAATTACGGTCCGAATGGGACAAATCATCAAAAAGTGTAGGATGAAAAAAAACTTATAATTAATTTTGGATATTGTTTAAAAACAATTAATTAAATTTATTAAATGTATTTGATTTTATTAAACTTAAAGAGAATTAAAATTAATTGATTTATGTGAATTAAATAATATTATTTATTTGGATGACAAAATGATATAATTTTTGGGGATAGTTCTAACTTTATAATAACATTAGTTTAGTAGAACAATCATAAATTTTATTTTAGAAAAAATTAGTACAAATTTTTATCTCGTGTTCTTTTGAGTTTTAGCAATTTGAATAGTCCAAATAGTAATTAAGAAAATAGTAAATTTTTTCTCTAAAATCATAAAAAGAATTTTGTGTCATCTCATTTAATCAAACTCATAATATTTTGGTTTTGTAAATCTTTCGTACTCATCAAATAAACCTTCACAACTCAATTATGGGACCCGTTTAGATTAAAAATCCATTATAAATTGATTCAAAGTTTTTACGTGGAGTTCAACGAGTAGAAAATTCAAAATAAATTGATAATCAATGAATATTTATTACATACTATTTTAATTTTTCAACGTGACATGTGACTGCTAAACATTGAGATTGACGATGTCTTCAAGAATTACTAGTCATCCATGTCTATATAAATCACATCCATGTTACGGCATCAAAACAGGTTTTATAAATGATGAAATTTTTTTAAAGAAATTCTGAATTACAACTCATTACCTTACTGCGATTCAAACTATCACAATTTTCATATAAGATGCAAATCATTACTTTTGTTACAATAGATATCCTCACATTATTATTCAGTATTAAACACTACAATCATTACCTCACTAAGATTTAAACTATCACAAATAGATATCCTCACATTACTATTCAATATTAAACAATATTATCCTCACCACACAACTTTCCTACCCCCACCATCTCCACCATCCCTCGTGCCTCATACTAAATGACTACTTTATTCTTTGTAGCCATAACTTTCAATTTATGTTTAAAATCTGAGTAGATAATAGTTGGGACCAGAATGATCAAACAAGATCCTAGCTTCATTTGATTAGCTTGGTCTTATCTATCGATTATAAATCTCAATCTTACCAAGTGAGGTAAAATGGAAGTTAAAAAAATGATAAAACAAAGAATGTTAGAGCACTTTTTAATAAATTTTTCATCCCTACTAAATAAAGGAAAATGAGATAGACTGTATAAGAAATTCATTTTATATCTTATTTTCTTTTCCTTCTTATCTATTAAGTTTGTAGGAATATTAAATAGAAAATAAGAAGGAAAACTTGTTTAAAATAAAGAATGTTTTAATATTTTCCAATCATTTTTCACTACTAACCAAACAAGGGAAAATTGAATGGATTTTATGGGGAATGCACTTTCCCCCAAATTTTCCTTGACACCAAATTTTTTCTAAACCATACACACAACTTAGGTTGTGTTTGGTTTCAGAAAAAATTGGTGAAAAGAAAAAATTTGAGGAAAAATGGAAAGAAAGTGAAATCTTCGAAGGATTCAATCTAATTTCTTTTTTTTAATTTCAAATTAGTCTTTGATTAAATACACCAACACTATAAATGAGATAATTTATTGCATGATAGTGAGAATCCACACTTAATCAAATGAATTATAGTATTTTTTTAATTTCTAATTAGTAATAAGGTACTTGACTTGAAAATTCACAAAATACGATACTTGATTTGAAATTAGGTAAAAATATCGATAATTTATCCCATATTTTAATGAGTATCATTTCAAATAAAGAAATGAAAATTTTGTTGTCTAGTCATTAAGTATTTTGTCTTTTCTTAATTTCATGTAGGCAATATTCTGGCAGCTCACCCACTAAATTATGTTAAAAGGGGGAAGAATTTCAATTATAAATTATGTTTAGCTCACACATTTAAATTCTCTCGCATCTTATGAACGGTGCCAAAATGCTATGTACACGTTCGATAAATCACGTCTGGAAAAATAAAAAAAAGACGTGATAAAAGATCAACATTCAATCATCTTTTAATACAAATGTGTTACCGTCTACAAATTTAATGCTAAAACACTCTACATTTATAATTTTTTCTTTTTTATTTTTTACCAAATTTTCAATAAAGTGGCGTGAGCCTTTTAATGCAGAAAAAGTCACGTCTCAATATCCACCGAATCCATCTCTTTTAATATTATTATTGTCCTTCAATTATATGAGATAGATATCATTTCCAACAAAGAAATGAAGATTTTGTTGTCGGGCCATCAGAATTTTTATGTCATTTTCTAAGCAACACTCGTGACAGCACTAACCACTAGAGTTTGTTGAGAATATCTAAATGTAAGCCCTAAAATGAGAGTATTGATTCATATATTATTTACAAATATATTATCCATATTCAAATAAATTTTTTAAATATCTGCACGTAGAATCAACATTTGATATTATATATTTTGTTATTTTTTCATATTATACTAATTACATATATTTTAAATTTATCAAATAGTTGATTGTTTATAATTATTAACTCATATACATTAGTTATTTAGAATTGCAGAAAGTCGGTCGGCGACTATCCGGAGCGCTGGCGTTGATTTGATCGGAAAAGCTGGAGAAGATTGGAGGCGATTGCAGAGAGGAAGAGAAAATTGTATTGAGTTAGTTACAAAAGTTGTTACAAGTACTGTTCCCGCTTAGCTGGCATTTTACAGATGCAGCCCATAAGTTTGGCACAAATACAAACCGTACCCTTTTGTTTTACATATTATAATTTGATCCATTCTCTGTTAAATACCCTGACAACCGCCATTGAAGCTCCAGCTCCGGCCAGCTCCAGCCGAAGCTTTAAGCTTATGAAGAATTTATCTATTACCACGCTTCAGAGATGAAAATATGATAATATGTATATATTAAATATTCTGAATAACTTATCACGCTTCAAAAATGAAAACGTGATAATATGTGTATATTAAATATTTACGATATATCGATTACCACATTAAAGAGATTGAATCGTATATATATTAAATTATTGAGAACAATAATAAAATACACTCAAACGTCACACTTTATTTCTTTAGGTACAAATTTTACTATTGGTGAATTGAGCACAGTGACGGATTCAGAAAATAAATGAGTAGGGTCAAAATAAAATTGTATTATATTAGTCGTGATGATATTTCATATTTTGAAATTGATAATAAAATATGATTATAAAAAATTTTAAAAAAAAATTGCACTCGTATTCAACTATTTTCACGGTAGTAAAATTAAAAAAAAATATATGAAAAAAATTATATAAATTTTGTTGAGTAGGAACAAAACTCCTACAATCCATGTAGTTTTTTAAATTTTTAATTTGAAAAGAATGAAAATGAGTAAAACAAGTGAAAATGCATTTGTGGCCGCAGGTTACATTACATAGTGGGTGTGCCTAATTTATTTATTTTTGCCATAAATTACTAAAAATTATTGTAATACAAATTAAGATATAGACTTGGGTGAATAGATTCAAATTGAGGTTACGATTTTATTTACGGTAAAAGATGGCTTGGCTTTATCTGGGCTGAAAGTAAATATAATTTTTTTTTTTGCGTTACACAGTAAGTCGAACCCTAAAAATATAGGAAGTTAGACAGAAGAGACGCAGATGCTGCAAGAAACTCCGCATAAAAAAAAGGATAAGATTTTAAAATAGTTTTGAAGTATTACTACTTAATTAATTGTGATCAGAACTATCACAGTTTCTAAAAAATGTGAGATAAAAAATTTGAACTGATTTTCTAAAATAAAATTTACCATTACATTCCTAAGCTAATATTATTGTAAGATTTAGATTTATGTGCGAAAATTACGTCGTATGGTTATCAAAATAAACTATATTATTTTGCGCACATAAAGAACACGACGCCTTTTGATAATTAGACGTATTTTTCACATACAAAGCTGATTTGAATTTTACATAGTAACTGTTGATCATGTTACATTGGAGGTTAGGCCTCTTCATTTACGACACATATCATTGATCAGTCGCCCCACGGCCTGGAAGGACGTCCCGTTCTCTCCAACCGCCGCCCTGCTTATCTTCTTGATCTCTCGAACTCTTGCCCTCATTTTCACAATTTCATCATCCGTGCCATTCATCAGTAACTCAACTGCATTCTGAATCTCCCGTGCATTCACGAGATCCGTTTGGCCGAGTGAGTAGTTCATTTTCAGCCCAACAGCCAGCTTCAAGTCCTCGACCAGGTAGAACGCGTTAGCCTTCTGTTCAGCGTACATCGGCCACGCCGCTATAGGTACTCCGAACCACAAAGCTTCCAAGATTGAATTCCATCCGCAATGCGAGACGAATCCTCTGATCGCCCCGTGGGCCAAAATCTCTGCTTGGGGTGCCCAGCCGCATACCAATCCCCGGGCTCCTATTCGGGAGAGAAACCCTTCTGGCAGTATTTCTTGAGGATCCGTGAACTCACTCGGGGGACTTATTTTACCTACAAAATCGCCATTTATATACTATAAATAAGCAGAAGATCATAAAATTCTCTAAAGCAAAATTGTATTTTACAATTACAATTTGATAAAAAAATTGACATAAACTAAAATATAAATAGAACGAAAATACGACTAAGAAAAAAAAGGTAAAATTGTAAAAAAATAGAAATAGTTAAGCATATATGACTTAAAAGTTCAATGTACTTCAAACCTCAAATATGTGTTTTCTATAGTAGGGCTCGTCAAATGATTGTCAATTAATTTTAAATATGAATCCAACTAATTTTTATAGCATAAGAGCGGATTTCGCGTGCACTATTAAAATATACCGGTGACGGTTGATTAGATTCGCACAAATCCCACTTGTAAAGGTTAACTAAAACACTCTCAAGTGAGAGGTGTACTAATCTTCATGGTATATGAGCGATTTCGCTGCATCCTTAAAATACTTCAGTGACGATTAATTAAGGCGCTTGTGTGTGAGAGGAGTGATGAGCACAATGGCGATTCCACTGGGTGGATAGCTCCAGGCCAAACCATTCATATTCTAGTTTAAAATAATATATTTTTAATTTTATACCCCAATTAAGTATAAAAATATTATATTTCTTATTTTTGTATCTCAGTCAGTTAAAAAAAAATTTATACCACCAATGAAGCTTAAAAATTATTATATTTATTATTTTTATATGAGTTTAAAAAAAATTATACCCAAAAAAAATTTTCTAATTCCGCTGAGCATATATAGACATTCTCATACCGCCCAAATTAAACTCAAATATATGTAGCAGTTAGCACATAGTTGCACTCAAGGTAAATAATTTTGAGGGTGAATCAATTTAATCTTTGTAAAATCAAATTAGAAGGAAAAAATATTTCCATTACCTTCAGACGGAGGTTTGCGCAGGGCCCACAAAAACTTGACTCCACTCTCCTCCAGCCCGAGCGCGATCTCCGTCACCTGCTCCGATCTGAAGCTTCCCAGATTCCCAAAGCACAAGAACACCACCGACTCCGCCACCTCCTGCGCGTCCAGCCACTCCATGATCCGGTCGCGATTCTTCGAATCGGAAAGCTTACCACCCCCGGCAAGGTTCAGCAGCGGCCCCACCGGGTACACTGCCGGAAAGTTCCCATCTTTGGCCATCGAGCTCAGCGCGTATGGCTCCAGCTCCGCCGCCGTGTTGACCACCACCCCCCTGGCTTTCCGCATCCCCCTTCCGTGGTCGGACAAAATGGCTACGACGTGGGCGTCGGTGAAGTTAGGAGGCAGGGATGCGGCGGGAATCGGGCGGGAGTAGGTTGGGACGGGCCATTCCGAGTCGGACTCGGTGAGTCGAGAGCGAGTCGGGAGGAAGAGAGTGATGAGTCCGAGGAAGGCCGCGTTGTTTGTGTAGTAAACGTACGTGTTGGAGCCGAGGTCGGCAGCCACGTCCATCATCGACGACGTGCAGAACCAGTCGAGTATGAAACTCGTCGACTTCAAAATCCTGTCTTCTTCTTTTTCGTTACCCGCTGCAGACAGTGCCTGTTGGTGCTTGACGGCGGCTCTGACGGCGTCCTTGTGGAGGTCGATGTAGACCATCAGGAGGCTGATGAGGTTGGCAGGAGAAAGGGCGGGGCGGAGCGCGGGCTCGTGCTGAGGTTTCGGGAGCGTGACGAGGTTGATGTCGGGATCGCATTTAGAGAGCTTTCCGGAGAAGTTGGGGTCTTGGGTCATCGGGGAGATGACCAGCAAGGAAATGACGAGGCGGCGGTCGCGGCGGAGGATGGTGTTGGCGAGCTGGATGGTGGAGGCGACGTGGATGGGACTTGAGATTATGATGAGCAGCTTCTTGTCTGAGCCTGAGTTTCTCTGCATCGCCATTTTCGCAGCGCTGACTCAGTGAAGCCGCTAAGAAAAGAGAGATAAGAATGAAAATATAAAATGACAAAGCCATGCATCGGGCAATCATTTAACATTTTAGGTTGTGTTTCATATAAGTAAAATTCGGTGGAAAATGGATTTTTCATATTATTTATTATATTTTTTCTTGTTTTTGAGTTATGACAGAAAAATGATGAGATCTAAATTTTGACTTTGTTTGGTTTAGATGAAAAATTTTGTTTGATTTAGATGGAAAATATGAGAGAAAGAAAATTGAATGGAAAATATGGTTTTTATCTCTAACAAATCAATTCAATGTATCTCAAATAAATAACCATTTTTGAATAAATTCAATGTATTTCATCAAATTCAATGTATGAAGTGATGAAAGATTGATATTTTTTTATATATTTTTCATAAGATTTTCCATGATCATGGAAAATGAAATGAATTCCTAACAATTTTTCTTGACATTTTCTTTATGAAATCAAATGAAATGGATTTCTAACAATTTTTCTTGACATTTTTCTTATGAAACCAAATGAAATGGATTCCTAACCATTTTTTTTGACATTTCCTTTATGAAATCAAATAAGAAAAAAATAGATGGAATCCTCCAAAATTTTCATTTCTTTCCAATTTTCTATAAAAACTTTCATTTCCATCAATTTTTCCTTAAACCAAACACAGCCTTAAGATTTTTTTTATCAACGTCGATTTATTTAGAAAGAAAATAGACACATTGGAGCAGTAGAAACGATAAACTTTTAAGGTTTGGTAGTTTTAAAATTAGATTTTATAGGGTTTTTACGATATGAAATTTTAATATTTCTATGGTTTTAGGATTTAAAATTTTTAAATCATCTTCCTAAAAATATTAAAAATGTGAATCTATGAAAAACTAGAAACGTTTTAAAGCTTAGCACAGGAGTGCAGGTTTGGTAGTAAGTATATTATGAAATGATACAATTAATAAGTACCACGATAAATAACATCACATATTAAAATATGTTATTAATTCTAATTCACACATGTAAAATTTATACTTGATATAATCAATATTTATATGTCTATTATACCGAACACGTTACATTCGTATTAATAATCATATCTCCCTTTAATTACTCGCTATCAAATGTGACCTAAGGTAATTCCTATTGAAGTTTGTGAAGGGGTTTGTGTTGATTAGAGTACAAATCGTTTCGAATAGGTTTGTGTTGATGTGGGTTCCGGTTGATGTTTTATCACATGGAACAGTTCCGTACAGACGAATTAGTTCGTGCAAATATCAATTGTCCCACTTCTGATTAGGAAGGATGATATGGTTGATTGATAAAAATATTTAAGATAATATCAATTACCGTGCTTTCAAATCTGAAGAATGATGATTGACGTTTAGGGTGGAGTAGTAAATGATTGGGCAAAAATATAACCATTTCATGATTCAATTTCTTAACAAATATTTGAGTCAATTCTTGATCCTTTTAACATCATTTCTTAGTACTTCAATGACATCTCACACTAATGACAAGAGGATTTGAGAAGAAGAATGAGCAAAGACAGAAATGAGCAAAATCAGTCCAAATACATAGTTTATTCGACTGAGTGAGATCTCCAATGGAAAACTACTCGACCGATGGAATTAGATCATTTACAACCTTATATACTCCGACCATGTGAAATAAAAAAAAAGTATGGTAAAAGGTATTAGCAACAATGTTGTATGGCGAACGAATAAGTGCTTATTGTAAACATGGCCAAATATATAATTTAGTACTCCACTCGACTAGTAAGAAGTTATCAAAGGATTCATATTGTCGAGTGAAGTATTTATAACTGCTTACTCGATTGATTACGGATGTTAGACTTAGCTTACTCGACCGAGTATGCAGAATCAATTTCTTTATAAGGAGGATTATTAGAAGAAATTATGTTTTCCTCTTTAAATTTCCTTATGCCAACTCTCCTATAATATAAAATATGCTTCTCAACGCTACGACAAGACTTCAACACGCATATGCATCCACCACGTAGAGAGCATTTCTCTCCACACACTTATAGTTTAATTTTTTTAGTTTTAGTATATTTTTCTTTAAAGTTAGCTCATATTGCCATCATCATGCCTGACTTTGTGACCATAAGTACATGAGACTCTAGCCATCATCTTGTGTTCACACGCTTGATTCAAGTAAATACTTTTTTGTACTTTCTGGTGATCTTCTTTGATTTTTCTATCTATAGTATATACCACATGTTTAACTTATATGAGTGACATTGTGATAACTTATACGCATTATGAGCATTATACTATCAGGAAAGTAAGGATGAATGGGATAAGCATGCCGCGCCTGACTCCAAAAATGAGGTTAGTTACACATATTGCTCAATTTTAATATGTGCATGTTAATTATCTTACATATGTTTAGACTCTGATATCAACATGAAGTAACGTAGTGTTAATTTATATTTATGCTAAGCATATTATTTGTGTGTCAATTAACTTCGTTAGTTGACACACATATGACTTGAATATGAATTAAATTTGCTAAAGATTATAGTAGTTGTGTGCATGGTAATTTATTATGAGAAACGGATATCATAGGCCTACTTTCTTCTCCACTATCACAATGTTTAATTTATGTCTGAAATACTGAATAGATAATTATTGGGACTATAATGCTCAGATAAGTTTCTAGCTCATTTTGTGCAACCTGATCTTACAATCAGTTACAAATCTTATTTAGCTTACGTATGTATTCTCGCATCTTGCGAGAGGTGTGAAAATACTACACGAAATAAAAAATTTAAAAATTAATCCTTAACTAACTGTTTGAAAGATTAAAAGTATATTAAATAATAAAATTATAGTTTGGAAATAATGGCTATGTGGATTATAATAAAATTATTTTTTAATCTATAAATTATGAAATATTCAAAAAAAAAAATCAGACAATCCATTTCGAACTTGGTTTGTTTGATGAACAATTCTAATCATTTAAGTTTTCTTTTTACATATAAAAGTAAATAAAAGAATAATACGAATAATTAACTATAAACAATTAATATATAGTAAATTTAAGAAATTACTAACTAATACAATATGAAAAATTAGAAAAAAAAATATAATATGACACATGGGTGCTAGTGATAGACTTGTGAAAAGTTTATTTCAACGTGAGTGAAATATATTTTTAAAACGAGAATTATAACATAATAAATTTTGCATAGCATGACACAAATCTACGTATATGTTTGTTTCAACGGACATTCCCTAAACACTTTAAAATTTTGAAATTCTAAAACTTTTAAAGCATTTGAAACAACATCATATTTTTTTTAAAAAAAAAATTGGCGGTCAGAGACCGGACACTTCTTCATCTTGATAAATGATAGTGACACTCATACTCACTGTGGACCGGTTCACTCGCATCTCCAGTGTATTTAAGCGCAAATGCGGCATTACTAAAGTTCAAGCCCATGATCTTTAAATTGTTAAACAACAAGCAAGACCGTTATATCTTATAGGTAACGACATTATTTTAGTCGCTCGCTCGGATACACAATTTATATACCCCGAGAGACTATATCCGTCAAGTCCAATTTTTTAATTTTTATTTGCCACACTTTTAATTGAAACGTGAATGAATTACTACTGTATCATATTCCAAAATTCATATCATTTTTCAAATTTGGTATACGTTGTTCTCATTC
This sequence comes from Kalanchoe fedtschenkoi, assembly GCA_002312845.1. NCBI lineage: Eukaryota > Viridiplantae > Streptophyta > Magnoliopsida > Saxifragales > Crassulaceae > Kalanchoe > Kalanchoe fedtschenkoi. The sequence continues at coordinate 2,549,392 of NQLW01000011.1, forward strand.
TAACATATGTATTCGGACCAATTTTCTTTAATAAAAATGAGAGACTAAACACAAACATACTTTTAAAAACATGATTCTACCTTAATTTTTGAAATGGTTTGCAACCAAATTTTAAGAAAATTTGTAATCATAATTAAAACCTTTATTAAATAGTATTCTATTTTTCTCATTTGAATACATTTTTTTAAATAGATATGTATAAACTTGATTGTTGCAGAAGTGTTTTTCAAGATTGAAATAATATTTTCAAGAAATTGTAATGTATTGACATGTGATATAGTCTTTCAGGCATATTTTGGGTCGCGTGAGCCTTATCACGTGAATCTCCACCGAATCGTTTTCTTTTAAATTCATTATTGTCTCTCAATTATATGACAGATCGTTTCAAACAAATTAATTAAGATTTTGCCACTTAATCATCTGATTATTATATATATATATATTTTTTGTCTTTTTCCAATATCCTGGCAGAGTAGCCGACAAAACTATGGCATGGGAGGATGAGTTATTCCTGGTGGACATGGTACCATGTGTCCGTGAATATCACAAATTACGAGGTTTAGGGTTCATTCATGCATTCCTCTAATTTATTTATTTTAATAAAGTAGTTTATTGATAGATTTAGGTCCAAAAGATTGTCTGCGGAGGAGCCTACATGATCTGAAATGCTCAAAAGAGCTTGCAATATGCTTATCATGCAAAAGGGGCATAGTCCCAAAGGACTCAACATAGCCAAGGAGGCCCAAGGCTGTCGGTGCACAGTTGGCCCGTGAGAGAAAGCCCGTTCGAGGAAGGCTGCGGCAGCGCACAGGACTGCACCTCTGAGAACACTGCGTGCCTCGGGACGCAGGGAACTGCACACAAGGAGCCAAGGACGCGACGCTCGAGGACTCGCCCAGGTATCGAGAAGCTGCAGGTGGCAGTCTCGAGGTGAGTTCACGTGGTGGGGCTGCCAGACCTCGGCAACCTGAGGTCGAAATGGGATTCCGGCGGCCTAGATGAGGTTTTGCTGCAGCTACATAAGAGGAATCCACCCGCCTAACGCCCATGACAATCACCCAGAAACTGCCTCGCTACACCCAGCAACCATAGACACCCTGTGCGACATCGTTCTACACAGCATTATCCCGACGGAAACTGCTCGTAGGGAGACGTCCTCTACAATTATCTCGGTTTTGCTGCATTCCTCTAATTCCCTGGTTGACATGTCAGTTTGGGGTTTAATTTCACAGTCGCGTGTTAAAAAGGGATTTAGTGTTGCATCTGTTCCGCCGTCTTTGATTGTCTCGGTCGCTAAAGCTTTCTCTTTTGGACCTTCCTTCTGACGCGTAAGCTGAAATGGGTTGGAAATGGTCGACGTTGGGTTGAGCTTGTTTGTTAGGATTGCTTATTGGTGTGAAATTAGGGATTGGAGTGTGGTGTCATTTGAGACTCCAGGATTCACAATTGGGTCCGAATATCCCCTTTTTGATCGATTCAGCTGGTAATTTTTGCATCCCTGGATTTTTTATTCTGATCACACGGTGATGTGATTTGCATATTACATTCGCGGTCAAGTTTTCTCATTTGCGGCACATATCACTCATCAGTCGGCCCACGGCCTGAGAGGAAGCCCCGTCCTCTCCGACCGCCGCCCTGGCCATCTTCTTGATCTCTCCAACTCTCGCCCTCATTTTCACAACTTCATCATCCGCGCCATTCATCAGTAACTCAACCGCATTCTGAATCTCCCGCGCAGTCACGAGATCCATTTGGCCGAGTGAGTAGTTCATTTTCAGCCCCGCAGCCAGCTTCAAGTCCTCGACTAGGTAGAACGCGTTAGCCTGTTGTTCAGCGTACATTGGCCACGCCGCTATCGGCACTCCGAACAATAAGGCTTCCAGGATTGAATTCCATCCGCAATGCGAGACGAATCCTCTGATCGCCCTGTGGGCCAAAATTTCTGCTTGAGGCGCCCAGCCGCATACCAATCCTCGGGCTCCTATTCGGGATAGGAACCCTTCTAGCAGAATCTCTTGAGGATCCGTGAACTCACCCGGGGTACTCACCTTACCTACAAAATCACCATTTATATATCAGCAGCTCATAACATTTTCTACAGCAAAATCGCAGTTTATAATTATTATTTATTTAAAAAATTAGCATAAAATTGCTATTTTACCTTCGGGCGGAGGTTTGCGCAGAGCCCACAAAAACTTGACACCACTCTCCTCCAACCCGAGAGCGATCTCCTTCACCTGCTCTGCCCCGAAACTCCCCAGATTCCCAAAGCATAAGAATACCACCGACTCCGCCGCCTCCTGCGCGTCCAGCCACTCCAGGATCCTGTCCCGATTCTTCTTATCGAAAATCTTACCACCCCCGGCAAGGTTCAGCAGCGGCCCCACCGGGTACACTGCCGGAAAGTTTCCATCTTTGGCCATCGAGCTCAGCGCGTTGTTAGTGCTAGGTCCCTCCATTATGTTAGTGTGTTAGCACTATGTTTTTGTTAGGCTTTTGCTTGGTGGAAGCTCCACTCAATTGTGTGTGTGCTTGTTTTGGTGGAATCCACCACATTGTGTTAGTGCTTGGTGTGTGTGTTTGGCTGGCACACTATGTTGAGTGTGTATTAAAAGGACAGCAACCAAGTGAATGCAACGGTGTGAGAGGGAGAGAAAACAAAAGAAGAGAAGAGAAGGGAGAGTGAGAGTGAAAACACTTATGAAGTTTTTGATCAGTTTTGATCAAGTGTCCGATCGGATGGTTGTTTGTTATCCGATCTTCATATTTTGAGGGCTTGTTCTTCACAGGTGTATCCTTACATCCAACGGACGGATTTGTGATCGAAGCTACTGATCTCCGGCAATACGTGGTCAAAGTTGGGTTGACTTTCGGAGTTCCTCATTTCCTAATTCGGACAGCTTGTTATTAGGAGACGATCGGACGGTGATCCGTGGTCAGATGATGCTGAGATTTGGACAGCTTGTTCCTGACACGTGATAGGTGATATCCAACGGTGGAGATCACGATCGGAGCTTCCTAAGGTGGTCTGTTCGGAACAGTTTGGAGGAGGAGATCTCGGGGTTCATTCTAGTACTCTTTCCTATTATATTTCTCTTGTTTATGTTGTTGTTCCAAGATTGTATATCTTGATGGTGATGTCTCTCACGTGATGTTATTGCCTCTAGTTGGATACTAGGGAAGACTGGCTGTTGTACTATCATTTGATTGATAGTGGAGTTTTTGGCCGGACTCGGTATCGTGGTTTTTACTCCTCACACTGAGGAGGTTTTCCACGTAAATCGTTGTGTTGTAGTGACTGATTATTATTGCTTGATTACACTTCCTGACAGGTTCACACAAGTTAGGAGAAAAATTTAAATACTCGGGTCGTGCATAACTTAATTGTTATTGTATCGACTTATCTGTGGACAACTTCCGCTGCGCCACTACCCGTTTCTCCTATCAGACTGGTATCAGAGCATTCTTAATTGGGTGCTGTAGACTTGTGGTGAACAATGGAAGGTAATCCAAGTAGGATGGTGAGTTTGAATGGCTCAAATTATCATCTGTGGAAAGGCAAGATGGAGGACGTGCTATTTGTCAAAGGTTGTCACGAGCCTGTCTTTGCCACTCAAAAACCAGAAGGTAAAAGTGAGGATGAGTGGAATTTACTTCATCGGCAGGTATGTGGCCTTATAAGACAATGGGTAGATGATAATGTTTATAAACTCATTGTGAATGAGAATCATGCAAACACGTTGTGGATAAAGTTAGAAGAATTGTATGCAAGTAGTACTGGAAACAATAAGTTATACTTGATACGTAAACTGATGAATTTGAGATACCAGGATGGTACTCCTATGTGTGATCACTTGAATGTTTTTCAAGGGATTATAAATCAGTTGACTGGAGTAGGTATCAAGTTTGAGGAAGAAGTCCAAGGCTTAATCCTTCTAGGATCTCTGTCAGATTCATGGGAGACGTTCAGAAGCTCGCATACAAATTCCAGGATAAAAATTATTTTATTAAAAAACTCCTTAGCTACGGTGTGAACTACACGAACTGTCAAAAAGTGTGGGACGACAATTTTGGGCTAATTTTAGGATATTGTTTAAGAACAATTGGCTAGATTCATCATATACAAATTATCTTATTAAATTTATTGAAAATTTGTGATGATTGAGTACGAAAATACGTCATTTTATTTATGTGAATCAAAATGATATCATTTAATTTGATGAAAAAATAATATAGTTTTTGTGCACATTTCTATCTCTTTTAATAATACTATTTTGGTAGAGCAACTGTAATTTTTAGAAAATCAATATAATTTTTTACTAGATTCTTTCGACGATTTGGATAGTTCAAATCGTAACTATGAAAATGGTGACATTTCAAATACTCCTTTAAATTTTCTCTTAGATCAAAAGAATTTTCTTTTATCTACGTCAAGATTGCCATTGTTGGAGTTAGAATCTATGTCGGTTCCCTTTTTGAGATGGATGATACTATGAGTTTGGTTTAAGAAACATTTGGTGTTAAGGAAAATTTGATGGAAAATTAGTGAAATTCAGTATTTTGGTTTAGATGGATAATATGAGGGAAAGAAAATTAGATGAAAAATTGGGTGAAAATGTAATTCTTACATCTATCAAATCGATCCGATCAAATTCAATGTATTTCAAACAAATAACCACTTATTGTACAAATTCAATGTATTTCATTAAGTTCAATGTATGAAATGATGAAAGATTAATACTTTTCTACATATATTTCATAAAATTTTCCATGATAATGGAAAATGAAATGAATTCCTTATTATTTTCTCTGACATTTTCTTCATGAGATCAAACAAGATTAAAATTAGATAGAACTCTTCAAGGATTCTATTTTCTTTTTATTTTCCCTCAAACTTTCCTTTTCACCAAATTTTCCTTAAACCAACCACAGGCTAACAGAATTGTGCATTTTCTGGGGCATATGCTTCTAAGGGGACCAAAGGAAGAAAGACAGAGAGTTGAAGGAAGAGATTGAGAGCATGGATGGACATTTCGTACTTTAGAGATCAGATACGCAATGGTTTTGAGATATAATTTTACTCTTAATTGAATTTAGACGATTAGAGTAAAATGGGAGAGGAGAGGATTTGGCACTCAGAGAGATAAATTGTTATTGTAAAAATGACGTGATTTTCGTCTGACAACAATTGGCTACGTTGCAACGAATCGAGATCCCAAAATTTGTGTGAGATATGCATAATTTTTATAACTGATATTTTACTGTTGTTGTATATTTGAAGAAAATTTGAATGTCCACACATTGTTGTATTTCAATCCATATGAATATAGAAATAACTTCTTACACACGAGGCACCACATTAAGAAAAATAATAAAAGACACCCAAACATCAATTATTTCTTATAATTAAAGACGTCCAGCCCAAGCTGCTTAGCATTTTAATTAAGCCAAGATTATCCGAATGCATTCCGAATAATAGTTGAACTCAGTATCATTCGGGGCTTTCAAATATTTATCTTCAAACATCTGTATTAAACAATAATAAAATTTAATTATACATTGAAAACTGTTGTTTCGCTCATTCAGAGATACTCATCATAGTGATCCGCTTGAAATCCATATACTGCGTATGACACAGGGCACTTTTGAATTGATGAGAATCTCATCCCACCATGACCATTACTTCATTGTTGAAAAAAAACACTATTATTTGAAATATCTCTCGTAATGCGAAGAAATAACTCTTTCTCATTCGAAATCTTCTTCAAAAGATATCAGGGAGGGTACACTGGTTGCTCAGTCAGTGAAATAATTCTATGAAGAAAATCATCCTCAACATCCTGTTCTCTTTCGATGTATCTACGAGGACGTTGATTTATGGAGGGTGCTTATTCTCTCATTTTTGTTCTTCCATAAACAAGTAAGAGCATTATTTGTTCGTTAGTGTCATCTGTACACTGAGCAACTAAGATAATCAAAATTGTTGTTAGGATCAGAATTTTGCGACATTTAATTTATGAGGTTTAGAGAGAAATATAGAGATAGTGTAAAATGTTTCTCCAGATATATTTTATAGACAAATTAATATTTTATCACATCCTAGTTTTCATTGATTGGAATCGCATTTATAACGACGGCTTTGGTGTCCGAGCTCGACAGTGAGGAGAAGGTTGCCGAGGCCTGGAGCTGAGATGATGATCAGGAGATCTGAGTTTTTGGCAATTGTTGCAGCATTTGATAAAATGAACTGAACTCCCAGAAACTTCTAGATGGATATTCATATTTCTTATCAATTAAACCAACTCTTATTAGTTATTCAAAATCAGAACCAACTATATAATAAACTTCTCAAAGTGGTGAACAGGAGCATGCTAGAGCTTTGGGTTTATGTTTGGTGCCAAATTGGCTGGATTAAATGTCATCTCTCTATTGCCATTGCAGGTGCTTGTTTACTAGAGCTTATTTACCTTGCTCTGAAGTTGGATTTTTTTTCCCAGTTATTTTTTTTCATGTTTCTTTTAAATTCCACCATATTTTTGTTTTTTTTTTAATTCTACATATTTTTTAAAAAAAACCATTATTTATAATAGTGGTCTTGCTAAAGAAAGTTGATGTTATGAACTGCAGATTTCATATCAGTATTTGAATATTATTGCTATTGTAAATATCGGTGTGTCATTTTATCTTTTATATACTATGTTTCTATTCAGACAAAAGGAAAACTACCGATTTGAAACAGCGAAAATTTTGAACAAAGACATTGTTCAAAATAATCATTTTCAAAAGTAGGATAAAATATAAATCAAACCTGATAAATTGAAATGAAACGAATGAAAAATAACAGATTAAAAAAAGTCCTTAAGTTGTGCACCGCAAACAAATGAAAGGATGCTAATAAGATGGAATTGAGAAATCATAAGGCACACGGTTATTTGCGTAGTAGTTGTTGATCAGGTTGCATTGGAGGTCAGGCCTCCTCATTTACGCACATATCATCGATCAATCGTCTCATAACTTGTGCTTGAGAGGACGTCTCATCCTCTCCGGCCGCTGCTCTGATGATCTTCTTCACATCTCGAACTCTCGCTCTCATTTTCACAACTTCATCATCCGCACCATTCATCAGTAACTCAACCGCATTCTTAATTTCCTGTGCTGTCACCACGCCTGTTTGAACGAGTAAGTAATTCATTTTCAGTCCGACAGCCAGCTTCAAACCCTCAACTAGGTAGAAAGCGTTAGCCTGCTGTTCAGCGTACATCGGCCACGCTGCTATAGGCACTCCGAACCACATAGCTTCCAAGATTGAATTCCATCCGCAATGCGAGACGAATCCTCCGATCGCCCTGTGGGCCAAAATCTCGGTTTGGGGCACCCAGCCGCATACCAATCCTCGGACTCCTATTCTGTAAAGGAATCCCTCTGGCAAGACCTCTTGAGTTTCCGTAAACTCACCCGGAGGACATATCTTGCCTACAAAATCGCAATTTATATTATGATTAAGACCAGCCCATAACATTTTGAAAGATTCTTGGACAAATACATACTAATAACAACAGTGGCAATTTCAGAATTTTTTTTTTTCAGTGGCACAACTATCCCTCTTACCCCGTGGATCCAACACCGACTAAAAAAATGTCATCAAGGGATGGTTTGGCATGGTAATAGCAAATGAGAGACTTTTTACGATTTCAAATATTCTCGTGATCAGATTGTAAACTAAAATTAAAAGATGGCATTTATCAAACTCCAAAAACAAATAAATAACAAAATAGTATTTATATATCACTTATCGTTATCATCAAACTTATGGAGAAAATAACAGATTTATTCCCATTTTCTCCGTCTTTTCATTTTATCTTAGTTTCATACCACGCACTTCACAATGCACAAAAAATTGGTTTTAATATGACAAATAAAACTATAGCTTTGATCAAACATTAACCAGCAAAATCACATTTTTACAACAACAATTTGTTAAAAAAATTAAAATAAAACAAACTAAAAATTAGAGAATGGGTAGACCATGTCCAATAATGAACCAACTATTAGGGTATCGACACATGTCAGTCTGATTAATGACATAATATGTTAAAAAATTAATTTTTTTATAATTAATACAAAATAACACATAATTTTAATTTTCAAAAGACATGTAATATTGATGATGCGATGAAAAATAAATAAAAAATAAAAAGGATTAAATAATCCCATTTACCTCCCGGCGGAGGTTTGCGCAGCGACCACAAAAATTTGACTCCACTCTCCTCCAGGCCGAGCGCGATCTCCTTCACCTGCTCCGCCCCGAAGCTTCCCTGATTCCCAAAGCACAAGAACACCACCGATTCCGCCGCCTCCTGCGCGTCCAGCCACTCCATGATCCTGTCCCGATTGTTTGACTCGGAAAGCTTAGCTCCCCCGGCAAGATTCAGCAGCGGGCCCACCGGGTACACTGCGGGAAAGTTTCCGTCTTTGGCCATCGAGCTCAGTGCGTAGGGCTCCAGCTCCGCCGCCGTGTTGACCACCACCCCCCTGGCTTTCCGGATCCCCCTTCCGAGGTCGGACATCAAGGCTACGACGTGGGGGTCGGATAAGTGCGGCGGCAGGGATGCGGCGGGAATCGGGCGGGCGTAACTTGGGACGAGCCACTCCGATTCGGAGTCGGTGAGTCGGGAGCGAGTTGGCAGGAGAAGAGCGAGGAGTCCGAGGTAGGCGGCACTGTTCGTGTAATAAACGTAAGCCTTAGCGCCGAGCTCTGTCGCCAGGTCCATCATCGACGACGCGCAGAACCAGTCCAGTATCAAATTCGTCATCCTGTTTTGTTCCTTTTCATTTTTGTCTGTCATTCAAATAAATGTGAAGAATAAATATAATATTAATTACAGAATTCAATATAATTCGCTTTTAAATTTAATAGTTTATATTTGGCGCAATGATTTTTTTTAATTTGTAAAATAAATAATTAATTTTTTAAATTTATTGTTTTTTTTTTAAAAAACGAGATCAAATATATATAGTAGAATCTTTAAGTGACGATCATTAAAGTGGATAAATAGTTGCAGGTAAGTGACGTAGAAGAGGATCCCTCAATATTCTTTTACTGGTACTTAATAACTGGGGTGACAAAAAAAGGAAAATACGAAATAAAATTAGTTAGTTCCTAAGTATTTCAACGATTTGGAAATCAAAGAGAAAAAAATATAATGTGATTACTGAATTATTCTTAAATTTAAATAGATTTTTGATTAAAATAAGGATAATTCAGTCTTTTTGACCATTTTTATTGTTAATCATCTCCGAATCATTTCGAATGGAGAGGAAAGGAAATGAGTTCCAATTCCCAAAGTATTCCAAATATTTTGAAATTAAATCGAACGGTTACTTTAATAGATTAAACCGAATCAAATCATGTGATATGGTTTAGTTCAGTTTAATTTTTTTTTCATGAACTTTATTTACAATTTTATATATAAATAATTATATTTTTATAAAAGTAATAATACACAGTGCTAATTTTATTTCTTACTTAACAATTCCAATATGTATTTAATATTTACAATTATCCTAAAAAAACCATAGATTACTTTGTTATTATAATAAACAAGTAAATGCACCCGTCGTTCCGACGGTTCGATTCAAAAAAAATTAAAAATTGAACCAAATTATTAATTACCCTTTTTTAAAATATGAAACTGTAAACTGAACGATTAAAGGCACCCGTCGTCCTGACGGTTCGGTTCGAAAAAAATTAAAATTGAACCAAATTATTAGTCATTCCCTTTTTAAAATATGAAACTGTAAACCGAATGATTAAAGGCACCCGTCGTCCCCGACGGTTCGGTTCGAAAAAAATTAAAAATTGAACCAAATTATTAGTCATCCCTTTTTAAAATATGAAATTGTAAACCGAACGATTTTTTAAATTTGAAACCGAACCAAATCAAACCGAACCGAACCGAACCGGACCGGACCAAACCGGACCGGACCGACCGGTTCGGGAGCGTCGCTACAGGAATCCTATTCTGTTATATATATAGATAAAAATCATTAATTAGCACCAATAACTCACCAATTTTACCATTTATACGAAATTTTAAGAAAATATGTTAAATACTTATATACTAAATTAATTTAATCAGTAATATTAATAAATTTAAATATTAATATTTTTTTTAATCCACGCACACAAAAGTAATCTTACCCTCACCAATGTCTGTTTCGGAACCTGCCAGTAGCTGCAGGTGCTTGACGGCGGCTCTGACGGCGTCCTTGTGGAGCTCGATGTATTGCATCAGGAGGCCGAAGAAGTTTTCATAAGAAGGCTCGCGGAACGCAGGATCGAGCTGAAGTTTCGGGAGCGTGACGAGGTTGATGTCGGGATCGCATTTCGAGAGCTTTCCGGAGAAGTTGGGGTCTTCGGTCATCGGTGGGATGATCAGCAATGAAATGACGAGGCGGCGGCGGAGGTCGCGGCGGAGGATGGTGTTGGCGAGCTGGATGGTGGAGGCGACGTGGCCGGGACTTGCGATTATGATCAGCAGCTCCTTGTCTGAGCCTGAGTTTCTCTGCATCGCCATTTTCGAAGCGTTGTTGACTGACTGAAGCCGCTCAGAAAAGAGAGAGAAGAGTAAAATGACACCGTACTGCATTGCGTCTGGTGTATGTAAATATATAGAAATTTTTTTAGAGTCTGTCAACTTCCCAACTGTATATACAATTAAGGACTTGTTACTTGGTATTTTGGTTAAACTAATTGAAAAATTAAAAAATAAATTTAAAATTAATGATGAGTCATCAGTATGATTTTAAAATTTTAAAATATTAGGTGACGGTTTTTTATTGACGGTGTTCAAAATCCACATGATCAATTATGTCTACACAAAAACCATTTACTCCCTTCATCCTCTAATACATGTCATTTAAGGTTAATTTGAGTAGATTAAGGTGAAGTTAATGTTAGTGGTTGAACAAATTTAATAAGTAGGTGGTTAATATTTTTTTAAAAAGTTCGTGCAAAAAGTAAAATTGGTAGATGATTATTGGTAAAGAATATATTTTTTATTGATTATGATAATAAAGTAATTAATGTTTGATATTTTAAGATAGTTGTTGATAATAAATGTGCATTAAAACTTGTTAAATTGAAAATAAAAATGAATAAAAAAATTCAATTAAGTAACATGAAAGAAGACAGAGATAATACCATTTTAGGGTCTGACAACGAATTTTTTATAAGAAAACATATATATTATGTTATTGATATAATAAGCTATGCATTGGAGTAGTTGAAATGACGCCACAAGCTGTGTCGTCGAGTAGTTGAAATGAAGATGTCTAGGGTTTTGAATTTTATTGTTTTAATATTTTATGATCTAGGATTTTGAAACAACGTGATTTTGAAATTTACTGTATCAAAACAACATATAAATACTACAACTATGAAACTTTGTAACTAAAAATCTTTTAAAACTTAATACAATAAAGTAATTATTGAGAATTGATTAGATTATTATTGAGAATGCACTAGGAAGAGATAATCAACTTGATTTTAAGTTGATTAGAGATTTGGATCTTATTTTAGGTAGGTTAATGAATTATTATTTTGGTAGGATCTTTATTTTACCATTAGTATCCCCATAAATAGGTTGTCTAAGTGACCAGAACAATTTAGGAGCGGTGAAGAGTTCTCTGGGAGAATTGAGGATGAATTCTTCGCGAGTGCTGTATAATTAATTTTTATAATTTTTAGTTAGAGAACATTTACTGGAGAGTTAAGAGGTTTGTATTCGCGAGCGTTTAGGAGAGGACGTCCACTCTTATAATACATATTTATCACTAGTGAAGACTATGGACATAGACTCCATTGAATAGCTGAACCACGTTAAAAATATTGCATATTTCTTTCGTGTTTTATTCATATTATTATGTGTTAGTGCGTATTACTCGTGTCAAAGTTCCGCGGCTCATGACAAAAACAGAGAGAGGAGATGTCTCTTTACCCTAACAGTAATCCTTATTGAATCTTTGTGAAGAGCTTCATGTCATACAGTACAAATTTTATTTGATAAGTGTTTGATTTAGGGAAAATAAGGAAGAAATGAGATTTTTTATCAAATCCATCTCATTTTACTTTGTTTGGTTAGAGATGAACAAAAATTCATGAAAAATAGTTTAAATAGTATTTATTTTGTTAAAAAATTTCATCTAATTTTCTAGCCCTAACTTTCTTTAAACCAACCAACTCATTTTTTCTTAAATTTTCCTTTATATCAAAGAATCCTTATCATGTACAATAAAGTTGGTTTACAGTCATGCAGGTGGTATTTATTCAAAATATTGTGATATTTATCCAAATAAAAATAGTTTTCAATTTCAATAATTAATAATATAGAAATGATTGATTAACGTAGTTTGATAATGGCTCACGTGCCTGGTACTGCATCATATTGAATAGTTTTCGCTTGTCATATACGTAGGGTATACAAATAATACAGGGTAAATTACAAAAACATACTCCGAACTATTGTCTATTTTCAAATTAAGTACCGAACTTTTAATTTCTTCAATTTCAGTAACGAACTTTTTAATTCTTCAATTTCAGTACTATACTATACACTTAATAAAATGAGAAATTAACATGAAATATGAGAATTAGTTTGTAAGTCTAACTCTTTAGCTAGAATTTTAAAACTTGCATAAACATATCGGACCCAACAAATGTTTTTTTATATAAATTTTTTCATTTTATTAAGTGTATAGTATTGAAATTGAAGAATTAAAAAGTTCGGTACTGAAATTGAGGAAATTAAAAGTTCGGTACTTAATTTGAAAATGGACGATAGTTCGGGATATGTTTTTGTAGTTTACCCAATAATATAACATGTGAAACGTTGAGCGACTAATCTAATCTTTCAGGCATATTTTGGGTCGCGTGAGCCTTTTAATATACAAAACAAATCACGCCAATCTCCACCAAATCTTTTTCTTTTAAATTCATTATTGTTTTATAATTATATGACATTTGACAATATTTTACATCTGATAGTGATGAGAATGTGAATTATGTTGGATTGTTGAATTATAATTTATAAGTTTAAATTTTTTATTCACAATAGAAATGCAATTTAATATGAATCAATTCCAAATTTCAACAGTAAAAATAAATTTTTTTATCATTTTATTGTTTGAATCATAAGTTTTTTTTGTCATTTGTTGATCCGCTTGAACTCCATATACTGCGTATGACAACAGTACACTTTTGAATTAATGAGAATCTCATTCTTTCATGACCATTACTTCATTGTTGCAAAAAAAACACTATTATTTGAAATATCTCTCGTAATGCGAAAAAATAACTCTTTTCTCATTTGAGATCTTCTTCAAAATATATAGGAGAGGGTACACTGATTGCTCGGTGAAATAATTCTATGAAAAAAATCATCCCCAATCTCTTCTTCCGTTGATTTATGCCGGGCTTATTCTCCCCATTGTTTTTCTTCCATGAACAAGAGGATTATTTGTTCGTTAATGTCATCGATGCACATTGAATGAAGAGGTTGTACATATTAATTAATTAATCTTGTAGCTATTTATTTAAATGTCAGTATATTACTCATACTTATCAGAATTGGATCGAAGATCGAACCGGTCAGGGTTTCAATTTCCAATTTTTCAGTTAAATTGACGGTCCAACTGCCAGTTCAATTACTAATAATAACTACAATATATAACGTAAAAGAAGTTAATCGCAAATAAAGTAAAAGTTTACTTTTTTTAAGAGAATCAATAGTGGTTCCCCACTTCCCCTCTTGGTGGGGAGGGGCCGCACACCCCCTCCACCTTGATAGTGTACGCCCCTACTCAAGGCGAGCGTAGATGCAGTACCAACAGAACTTGAACCCAGGATCTTGGGGTTGTTAGATAACACCCAATACCTTTTGGTCAACACCTTATTGGTTAAAAGTTTACTTTGCTAGCATCATTGGTTAAAGGCATCGCCCTAAATGTACAGGGCTTGGGTTTGAATCTCGGCCCCAATTATTTTCCAAAATAATTTTTTAAATATAATTAAGAGTAATTTAACCTTAATTAAATCTCTAATTATAACAAATCGGTTCAACTGGACCGGTCTGGTTTAGTAAATAATATTTAAATACATCGGCCGGTTCGTTCTGTTTTAACCGGTTCATAATACAATCCGATAAGATTTGCAAATTGGACAGGTGTCTGGTCTGATTTCTGGTCGAACCGGCCGGTCCGGTCCGGTTTTAGTAACTGTGATATTACTAACTCTTAAGTAAATGCATTTGGTTGTATTAAGCATCATGTGATTTTAACACGATAACCACTTTTGTTGATTTATTTAATAACGTTTAGCACGTATTAATGAAAGCAAAAAAAAATACAACATAGATATTCACGTAAAAAGTATTTAGAATATCAGAATCGGTGGATGCAAGAAGACTTTAGTATAGTCAAATGACTCCATTTAAATTAATTTTTAATAATATTTACATGTTATTTTAGATTATAAAATTCAGAATAAATTACAATAAACATTCTAAAAATCAAAATGAATAATCAAATATTTAAAATATACAACATAATTACTCAAAATCACTAGTTGAGTACCACAACAATAGATTCAAACGATTGGACCGAGAACTGAATCTGGTTCTGATATAATTTACATATATTTACCGCCTTTGCGTACACCAAATCTGATATAACCCGATCGAACCGGCCACCGGACGAAAAAATAGTGATAAAACTAACTATACAATGATCTTACATGGTGTGGAATGACTTCACCAGCAGACTAGAGCTAATTGTGAATGAAAAGATATTGATCAGATGACGTTAAAAAATCACATGCACACACTGATTTGAATTTTACATAATAGCTGCTGATCATGTTACATTGGAGGTTAGGCCTCTTCATTTAGGACACATATCGTTGATCAGTTGCCCCACGACCTGGGAGGACGTCCCGTCCTCTCTAACCGCCGCCCTGATGATCTTCTTAATCTCTCAAACTCTCGCCCTCATTTTCGAAATTTCATCATCCGTGTCATTCATCAGTAATTCAACCGCATTCTGAATCTCCCGCGCATTCACGAGATCCGTTTGGCCGAGTGAGTAGTTCATTTTCAGCCCCATAACCAGCTTCAAGTCCTCGACCAGGTAGAACACGTTAGCCTTCTGTTCAGCGTACATCGGCCACGCCGCTATAGGTACTCCGAACCACAAAGCTTCCAAGATTGAATTCCATCCGCAATGCGAGACGAATCCTCTGATCGCCCTGTGGGCCAAAATCTCAGCTTGGGGCGCCCAGCCGCATACCAATCCCCGGGCTCCTATTCGGGTGAGAAACCCTTTTGACAATATCTCTTGAGGATACGTAAAATCACTCGGGGGACTTATCTTACCTACAAAATGGCCATTTATATACTATAAATAAGAAGAAGATCATAACATTTTCTAAAGCAAAATTGTATTTTACAATTAAATTTGATAAAAAATTGACATAAAACAAACTACTATATAAATAGAACAAAATTCGACTAAGAAAAAAAGGTAAAATTGAAAAGAAATAGAAATAAAATGTTGAGCATATATGACTTAAAAGTTCAATGTACTTCGAACCAAATATGTGTTTTCTATAGTCGGGCTCGCTTAATGATTGTTAATTAATTTTAATATGAATCCAACTTATTTTTATAGTATAAGAGCCAATTTTTATACCCTCAATAAAACTTAAAAAATATTGTATTTATTATATTTATACCTCATTCAATTTTTGAAAAAGAAATTTATACCCAAAAAAAAATTTTAATTCTGCTATTGGTTGAGCATATGTAGACTTTCACGCACTGTCCAAGTCAAACTCAATTATATGTAGCACATAGTTGCACTCAAGGTAAATAATTTTGAAGGTAATCAATTTAATCTTTGTAAAATCAAATTAGAAGGAAAAAATATTTCCATTACCTTCAGACAGAGGTTTGCGCAGGGCCCACAGAAACTTGACACCACTTTCCTCCAACCCAAGCGTGATCTCATTTTCGTAAAAATGGGAGAGGAGAGGATTTGGCATTCGAGAGAGATAAAATGTTATTGTAAAAATGATGTCATTTTCGATTGACAGCAATTGGCTACATTGCAATGGATCCAGATCCCAAAATTTGTGTAAGATTTGCATAATTTTCATAACTAATATTTTGTTGTTCTTGTATATTTAAAGAAAATTTGAATGTCCAGATATTGTTGTATTTCAATCCATATGAATATGTGGATTACTGCTTAAGCACGAGGCACCACATTAAGAAAAATAATAAAAGACACCCAAACATCAATTATTTCTTATAATTGAAGACGTCCAGCCCAAACTGCCTAGCATTTTAATTAAGCCAAGATTATCTGAATGCATTTTGAATAATCGTTGAACTCAGTATCATTCGATGTTTTCAAATACTTCTCTTTAACACCTGTATTAAACAATAACAAAATTTAAATATACATTGAAAATTGTTGTTTCGCTCATTCGGAGATACTCATCATAGTGATCCGCTTGAACTCCATATACTGCGTATGACAACAAAACACTTTTGAATTGATGAGAATCTCATCCTGCCATGACCATTACTTCATTCTTGAAAAAAAATACTATTATTTGAAATATCACTCGTAATGCGAATAAATAACTCTTTTCTCATTCGAAATCTTCTTCAAAAGATATCGGGGAGGGTACATTGGTTGCTCAGTGAAATAATTCTATGAAGAAAATCATCCCGAACCTCTTATTCTCTTTCGATGTATCTACGAAGATGTTGATTTATGCAGGGTGCTTATTCTCCCATTGTTGTTCTTCCATGAACAAGAGCATTATTTGTTTGTTAGGGTCATCGGTACACTGACCAACTAACATAATCAAAATTTTTGTTAGGATCATAATTTTGCGACATTTAATTTATGAGGTTTAGAGAGAAATATAGCAATAGTGTAAAATGTTTCTCCAGATACATTTTATAGACAATATTTTATCACATCCTAGTTTTCATTGATTGGAATCGCATTTATAACGACGACTTTGGTGTCCGAGCTCGACAGTGAGGAGAAGGTTGCCGAGGCCTGGAGCTGAGATGATGATCAGGAGATCTGAGTTTTTGGCAATTGTTGCAGCATTTGGTAAAATGAACTGAACTCCCCGAAACTTCTAGATGGATATTCATATTTCTTATCAATTAAACCAACTCTTATTAGTTATTCAAAATCAGAACCAACTATATAATAAACTTCTCAAAGAGGTGAACAGGAGCCATGCTAGAGCTTTGGGTTTATGTTTGGTGCCAAGTTGGCTGGATTAAATGTCATCTCTCTATTGCCATTGCAGGTGCTTGTTTACTAGAGCTTATTTATCTTGTTCAAAAGTTGGATTTCCAGTTATTTGTTTTTTTCCATGGTTCTTTTAAGTTCCACCATATTTTTGGTTTTTTTTTTAAATTCTACATATTTTTTAAAAAACCATTATTTATAATAGTGGTCTTGCTAAAGAAAGTGGATGTTATGAACTGCAAATTTCATATCAGTATTTGAATATTATTGTTATTGTAAATACCGGTCCGTCAGTTTATCTCTTATATACTATGTTTATATTCACACAAAAGTGAAAACTATCGATTTGAAACAGCGAAAATTTTGAAGAGAGACATTGAACAAAATAACCATTTTGAGAATTAGGTAAAACATAAATCAAACCTGATAAAATAGAAATGAAACGAAAGAAAAATAATAGATTAAAAAAAGTCCTCAAATTGTGCACCGCAAACAAATGAAAGGATGCTAATAAGATGGAATTGAGAAATCATAAGGCACACGGTGATTTGCGTACTAGTTGTTGATCAGGTTGCATTGGCGGTCAGGCCTCCTCATTTACGCACATATCATCGATCAATCGACTCATAACTTGTGCTTGAGAGGACGTCTCATCCTCTCCGGCCGCTGCTCTGATGATCTTCTTCACATCTCGAACTCTCGCTATCATTTTCACAACTTCATCATCTGCGCCATTCATCAGTAACTCAACCGCATTCTTAATTTCCTGTGCTGTCACCACGCCTGTTTGAACGAGTAAGTAATTCATTTTCAGTCCGACAGCCAGCTTCAAATCCTCAACCAGGTAGAAAGCGTTAGCCTGCTGTTCAGCGTACATCGGCCACGCTGCTATAGGCACTCCGAACCAGGTAGAAAGCGTTAGCCTGCTATTACCGTATTTTTAAAATCTGAAGCATGCCGATTACCATTTATAGTGGAGCAACAAATGATCCGGCAAAAATATAATTATTTTAAGGTTTAACTTCTTAACAAATTGAGTAAATTTTCAAACCATTCGACACATTACAAGACTTCAACACACATATGCATCCACCACGTAGAGTGCATTTCTCTCCACACACTTGTAGTTTAATTTTCTTAGTTTTAGTACAATTTTCTTTAAAGTTAGCTCCTATTCTCATCATCATGCCTCACTTTGTGATCAGAAATATGTGAGACTTTAGTCATCATCTTGTGTACACACACTCGATTTAAGTAAATACTTTTTTGCATTTTTTATTTTTGCATTTTTTGTTGATGTTGTTTTCTTCTTTCCATAGTATACCACATGTTTAACTTATATAAGTGACATTCTGATAACTCATACACATCATGAGCATTATACTATCAGAAAAGTAAGGATGCATGGGATAAACATGCCGCGCCTGACTCCAAAAATGAGGTTAATTACACATATTGCTCAATTCTAATATGTGCATGTTAATTATCTTATGTTATGCTTAGACTCTGATATCAACATGAAGTAACGTAATGTCAATTTATAATTATGCTAAGCATAATATTTGTGTGTGAATTAATTTCATTAGTTAACACACATATGGCTTGAATATGAATTAGATTTGCTAAAGATTATAGTAGTTGTGCGCATGATAGTTATGAGAAACGAATATCTTAGCCCTCCTTTCTTCTTCACTAACACTACGTTTAATTTATGTCTGAAATACTGAATAGATAATAATAGGGACTATAATGCTCAGACAAGCTTCTAGCTCATTTTGTGAAACCTGATCTTACAACCAGTTACAAATCTTATTTAGCTTACGTATGTAAAGCTTCTTGCATCTTGCGAGAGGTGTAAAAACACTACACGAAAATAAAAATTTTAAAAATTAATCCTTAACTAACCGTTTGAAAGATTAAAAAAATATATTAAATAACAAAATTATCGTTTGGAAATAATGGCTATGTGTATTATAATAAAATTAATAATAAAATTATTTTTTAATCTATAAGTTACGAAAATATTCAAAAAAAATTCAGACAATCCATTACGAACTTGGTTTGTTTGATGAACAATTATAATCATTTAAGTTTTCTTTTTATATGTAAAAGTAAAGAAAACAATATTATGAATAATTAACTATAAACAATTAATATATAGTAAATTTAAGAAATTACTAACTAATATATTATGAAAAATTAAATAAATATATATATAATATGACACATGGATGCTAGTGATGGACTTGTGGAAAGTTTGTTTCAACGTGAGTGGAATATGTTTGTTAAACGAGAGTTATGACGTAATAAATCTTGCATAGTATGATGAAAATCTACGTATATTTTTGTTTCAATGGACATTCCCCAAACAATTTAAAATTTTGAAATTCTAAAACATTTAAAGCATTTGAAACGACATCATTTTTTTTTTAAAAAAAAATTGGTGGTCAGAGACCGGACACTCCTCCAGCTTGGCAATGACGCTCATACTCACTTTGGGCCAGTTCACTCGTATCTCTAGTGTATTTAAGCGCAAATGCGGCACTACTGAACTTCGAGCCCAAGATCTTTAAATTGTTAAACAACAAGCAAGACCGTTATATCTTATTGGTAACAACATTATTCTAGTCGCTCGGATACACAATTTATATATCCTGAGAGATTATACCCGTCAAGTCCAATTTTTTAATTTTTATTTGCCGCACTTTTAATTGAAAAGTGAATGAATTACTACTGTACCATATTCCAAAATTCAAATCATTTTTCAAATTTGGTATAAATTGTTCTCATTCTAACATACGTATTCGGACAAATTTTTTTATAAAAAATGAGAGACTAAACACAAACTTACTTTTAAAAACATGATTCTACCTTAATTTTTAAAATGGTTTGCAACCAAATTTTAAGAAAAATTGTAATCATAAGTAGGGGTGTAAGGACTCGAAACCCAACCCAAATAAATTCAATTAAATTGAATTTGGGTTAAACTATTTTATTTGGGTTGAATTTTGGGTTGTACTTTTCGGGTTGGGTTGGTCATTGGGTTGGACAAATTGAATTCGGGTTGACCCATATTGTAAAACACGACCCGAATTACACATATATAAAAAATAAAAATAAAAATAAATTTTTTAAAAAAATTAAAAATATTTTATTTTTTAAATATTTTTTAATTTTGTATTTCTTTATTAATTAAAATAAATGGGTTGACCCAAATTAAAAATTTTGAATTTGGGTTGGATTGAGTTGAGTTATTTTGAATTTGGGTTGAGTTATTTTATTACAAATGAATTTGAGTTATGAAAAATCCAACTCAAATTCAATTTTTAACTCATATTTACACCCGTAATCATAAGTAAAACCTTTTATAAAATTGTATTCACTTTTTCTCATTTGAATAATTTTTTTTAAATAGATATGTATAAACTTGATTGTTCTTTTCAAGATTGAAATAATATTTTCAAGAAATTGTAATGCAACGTTTTTTTATTAATCAAGAGTACAAAACACGTGCCTGGTAGTGCGTCATGTTGAATACGAATAACATAACGTGTGCCAGGTTGTGTGACTAATCTGATCTTTTTGGCCTTTTGATATACAAAAAAAAATGACGCAAATCTCCGCCGAATCCTTCTATTTAAGTTTATTATTGTCTCGCAATTATACAGTGTGGGAGATCATTTGAAACAAATAAATTAAGATTTTGTTGCCTAAGCACGTACCTGGTTGTGTGACTAAACTGATCTTTCAGGCGTATTTCGGTTCGCGTGAGCCTTTTAATATACAAAAAAAAAAAATGACGCAAATCTCCATCGAATCCTTTTATTTTAAGTTTATTATTGTCTCTCAATTAATATGAGAGATCATTTCAAACAAATAAACTAACATTTTGCTGCCTAATCATCTGTTTTTTTTTTGTCTTTTCCTAATCTCCTGACAGAGTAGCAGACAATACTAGGCATCCCCATTCAAGCTTCGTCAAAAGGTTTGTGTCAGGTCATAAACCGTTTCTTTTTTATGTGAAAATTGTTTCGTAATCTTCTGACACAATATTATTTCGTCTGCACGAAGCGATTCGTGAGCGAAGTGAAAAATAGATGACGTTTTGGAGTTAAAAGCGCCGACGTTTGTAACTTAAAAGCGTCGTATAAAGTATTACCATATACGGCGTTTTAAAGTTATAAACGCCGTATTTGGTAATACTTTATACGGCGCTTTTAATTTTAAAACACCGTGTATGGTATGTTATTTAAATTTTGAAAATCTTTGATTTACAAATCTTTATACCATAATTAGTTAATATTTAAAAAAATCTTTATACGTATAAAATTTTTTATTATGTAAAATTGGCATCATATAAATGTCAAAAAAAATCCTTAATAATTATAAACAATCAAATATGTAATTAATTTAGGAAATCTTTAATTAATATATGAAAAATATAATATGACATGTGGGAAAAATATAATACGACATGTGATATCATACATTTTTGTTTTGGTTTGAAAGATTTGAAAGATTTGAAAGATTTGTTTCAATATGAATGTAAATTTGTGAAAAGAAAATTTATGACAAATCTGAGTTGGGTGACACAAATCTTATGTGATATCATACATTTTTGTTTTGGTTTGGTTTGATGGAATGCCCTAACACGTGCCTGGGAGTGCATCTTATTGAATACTAATAACATAAGATGTGATATAGCATCAATGTGCCTGCTTGCGTGACTAATTCAGTCATATTTTGGGTCACGTGAGCCTTTTAATATACTAAAAAAAATGACGCAAATCTCCACCGAATCTTTTTCTTTTAAATTCATTATTGTCTCTCAATTATATGACAGATCGTTTCAAACACATTAATTAATCATCCGATTTTATTATATAATGTCCTGGCAGAGTAGCAGACAACACTCCGGCATGGGAGGATGTGTCCGTGAATATCACAAATCATGAGGTTTAGGGTTCGTTCATGCATTCCTCTAATTCCCTGGTTGACAGGTCGGTCTGGGGTTTTATTTCACAGTCGCGTGTTAGAAGGGGATTTTGGGTCGCAGCTGTGTTTGATTGTCTCGGTCGCTAAAGCTTTCTCTTTTGGACCTCCTGACGCGTAAGCTGAAATGGGTTGGAATTGGTCGACGTTGGGTTGAGCTGAGCTTGTAAGGATTGCTTATTGGTGTGAAATTAGATATTGAGTGCGGTGTCATTTGAGACTCCAGGATTCACAATTAGGTGCGAATTTCCCGTTTTTGATCGATTTAGCTGGTAAATTTTTTGATCTGCCTATTACATTCGTGGTCAAGTTTTCTCATTTCCGGCACATATCACTGATCAGTCACCCCACGGCCTGAGAGGAAGTCCTGTTCTCTCCGACCGCCGCCCTGATGATCTTCCTGATCTCTCAAACTCTCACCCTCATTTTCAAAATTTCATCATCCGCGCCATTCATGAGTAGCTCAACCGCATAGTCACGAGATCTGTTTGACAGAGTGAATAGTTCATTTTCAGCTCCACAGCCAACTTCAAATCCTCGACCAAGTAGAACGCATTAGCCTGTTGTTCAGCGTACATCGGTCACGCCACTATCAGCACTCCAAACGACAAGGCTTCCAAAATTTAATATATAAAAAATGACGCAAATCTCCATCGAATCCTTTTAAGTTTATTGTTGTCTCTCAATTAAATGAGAGATCATTTCAAACAAATAAATTCAGATTTTGCTGCCTAATCAACTGACTTTTTTTTTTTGTCTTTTCCTAATCTCCCGGTAAAGTGGCAGACAACATTAACGCGTTCCTGGTAGTGCATCATAGGGAATACGAATAACATAAGATATGATATACGCATGTGCCTGGTTGTTTGACGAGGCCTTCTTTCCACGGGTGAGAGATTGCGTGTTCGAATCTCGCCATGGACAGAAGTCTTGGTCTCGCTCAGCAACCTTGGAGGCCCATCGAGCTTGGGGGATGGTGTGCCTTCCCGGGGTTTCATCCTATCCAAAGGGTACGGTTCCCCGATTTCAAAAAAAAAAAAATATGATCTTTCAATCATATTTTGGGTCGCGTGAGCCTTTTAATATACAAAAAAAATCACGCAAATCTCCACCGATTTTTTTTCTTTTAAATTCATTATTGTTTTATAATTATATGAAAGATCGTTTCAAATAAATGTGTTAAGATGAGCATTTGACAAATATTTTACATCTTATAGTGATGAGAAGAGGATATAAATTATGTTGGATCGTTGAATCATGATTGATGAGCTTAAATTTTTCATTCACAACAAAAAATACAATTCAATATGAATCAAATTGAAATTTCAACAATAGAAATAAATTTTTTTATCATTTTATTGTCTGAATCATAAATATTGATTTTTTTTTTTTTTCATTTGGTGATGGCCCGGGAAGTAACACTCTGACAGCCCAACCACTAAACTTTAAAGACGATCTGTAACTTAAAACCCTTGAATAAGGGCATCTATAAGGACCTATTGAATAAAATATCAGAAAAATATTAAAATGAACTTTTATTTATTATTGGTTTCTTAATTACTATTCAAATTATACTAACTCTAAAAAATGTGAGATTGAAAAAAAAATTTAGAGATTAAAATTTTTTATGTAAAAATAATTGATTTGATTCATTAAATATTATTAAATTTATCAAGATTTATAATTAATTTAATATAAAAATACATCATTTTATTGATATAAATTAAAATAATATAATTTAATTTGATGATAGGCACAGTTAATGTGTTTTTACAGCGCCTTGGGCCTTAATGGGTCGAGGCAGCTACGACTCACCGATTAGAAGCCCAACAAGGATACACAAGCAAACGCTCCCCGTGCGTGATTTCCTGCGAACCAAAACGACACCGTGTTGAGGTGTGAACGAGGACGGAGGTGGACGACGTTTCTTTCAGCGGAAGAAACAAGCAGCTTGTAATCGAGGTCCGGAGCGCACTCGTCAGTTGTGTATTTCTCGTCGATTGTCAGTAAGTGATCCTTCATCCCTTAATTCACCTGATTCTCTTGTTGACATGTCGGTTTAGGGTTTTATCTGATTCTCTTGTTAAAAGGGGATTTTGTGTTGCATCTGTTCTGCCGTGTCTGATTGTCTCGGTCGCTAAAGCTTTCTCTTTTGGATCTTCTTACGCGTAAGCTGAAATGGGTTAGAATCGGTCTACTTTGGGCTGAGTTTGTTGGTCAGGATTCAGGACAAGGATTTCTGAGTGGTCTGAAATTAGGGTTTGAGTGCGGTGTCATTTGAGACTTTAGAATTGACAATTAGGTGCGAATTTCCTGTTTTTAATCGATTCAGCTGGTCAAGTTTTCATCCCTGGATTTTTTTTATCTTCTCCTTTTTGCATGGTGTATGTTTGAATTGATTGAAATTAGGGTTTGAGTGTGGTATGCTGGGTTGAATTTAGGGTTTAAAAAGGTTTGATTTATGATTCAAATCTTCACATTTGGGGATATCTGCTTTGTTCAGTTTGGATAGTTTGCTGTACGTTGTACTTACTGATCCTGCGTTGTGATAAGGTTCGCCGCTCCTGCTTGGCAACCGAGATGTCTCGGAGGTATGATAGTCGCACAACGATTTTCTCCCCGGAAGGCCGTCTCTACCAGGTCGAGTACGCGATGGAGGCGATCGGGAACGCAGGGTCAGCTATTGGAATCCTGGCCAAGGACGGAGTTGTCTTAGTTGGCGAGAAGAAGGTCACCTCCAAGCTGCTCCAAACCTCCACCTCCACGGAGAAGATGTACAAGATCGACGACCACGTCGCCTGTGCCGTGGCCGGAATAATGTCCGATGCCAACATTCTGATCAACACCGCCAGAGTCCAGGCCCAGCGCTACACCTTCGCCTACCAGGAGCCCATTCCCGTCGAGCAGCTGGTCCAGTCCCTCTGCGACACCAAGCAAGGGTACACCCAGTTCGGGGGCCTCCGCCCCTTCGGCGTCTCGTTCCTCTTCGCCGGGTGGGACAAGAACTACAGCTTCCAGCTCTACATGAGCGACCCGAGCGGCAACTACGCTGGCTGGAAGGCAGCGGCCATCGGGGCCAACAACCAGGCCGCCCAGTCCATGCTGAAGCAGGACTACAAGGATGAGATCACGAGGGACGAAGCCGTCCAGCTCGCGCTCAAGGTTCTGAGCAAGACCATGGACAGCACCAGCCTCACCTCTGACAAGCTGGAACTGGCTGAAGTGTTCTTCGGTCCCTCAGGTGCTGTGAAGTACGAGGTCTGCTCTCCGGAGAAGCTCAGCAAGCTGCTCGTTAAGGTTGGAGTGACCCAGCCGCCCGCTGAGGCTTCTTAAAACTGCTGTGCTCCGTTTCGGTTGAAGATGTGAGCTTGGTCTCTACAACTTCCTTCAGTTTCTGTTAAGCTTCCAGGTTGCTTCTTGGATTCAATCTTATGTTCAGCTGTAAGATGCTCTCTGGGTTCTATGCTTTTCGTTTCCTGCGGTGATCAAAATGATATCTTGAAGCTGATGGACGGTGTTGTCATGTTTACCAACGAAAGGTTCGTCTTTAGCAACGAAGCTCATGACATTTAACGACGAAAGAATATAATGAGTGAGGCAAACAAAATTTGATGAAAAATTCACCAGACTTTCACCTGATCCCAATTTTCAATTTTGAAGAGTTTCATTGTACAGCAAACCAAACAACAATGTCATAATATTCTCCTAAAAGTTCAATCATTGAGGAGCTCATAAAACCAGGAGCAGAAGCAGCATTGACATGGCTGAACCGAGCCACAGGTGGACTGATATGAAGGAGTCTGCGCCATTGTCGTAGTCCGGCTGGATCATTATCGTGAAGTTGCAGCTACCTTGCGAGGGGTTCTGAGTCGTAACGGTGCCCAGGCCGTCAAATTTGCAGGCCTCGGCTTGCTGATTGGCCTTCTGGTAGTAGCTGTTGTACGCGTAGGAGATGTTGCCGCGGGCGTCTAGCCCGCTGCAGGAGGTTTGATAGCCGAGGCTGGTGCAGTCCGCGAGCGCGCAAGCGTAGCTGACAGTTGGCGCTATGCGGGGGTTGTCGAGGTTGGCCGAAGGCGACATGATGCACCACTTTTGGCTGAGGTACTGGACGCCTCTAGCGGGGACCAGGCCTCCGCTGGAGTTCGAGTTTGTGGCCGTCCCGAGGTTGAGCTGGTACTTGAGTGATCCGTCGAAGTTGAATACGCCCCAGTGTCGCTCAAAGTTACCAGGTTGGATACTCTTGTCATCCTCATCGATTAGACTAAACAGATACGCCTCGACAGGCTGGGTTGGCCTTAGCGGCGTGCCCTTACCCGCTATCACTCGGGTCATGAAGCCCTGGTTGAACCTCCGGGCAAGCGTCGGAGTGGCGTTTTTGTCTCCGTCCGTAGGCCAGCCAACCTCTCCCACAATTATCGGCACGTTACCGAACCCGTTCTTTGTCAGGGCCGAGACCAAAGTATCGTAATTGGCATCAAACACATTTTCATAAGTCAATCCTCCATCGACGATCGGGGAAGAAAACCCGTCAAAGAACGCGTAATCCACCGGGAAATTTTCATCAAGGTAGAGGCTTATGAAAGGGTAGATGTTGACTGTGAATGGGGCACCGTTGTCGCTGAGGAACTTCACAATGTTGATCATAAGGTCACGGATATCCGCTCGGAAGTCTCCGCCAGAAGGCAAGTTCGAGCCGCTCTCGTACACGTCGGCATTCAGAGGACAAGTGACCTTCACCCGATTCGTCAGCCCAGCTTTCGACAATGCAGTTTGAATGTTTCTAATAGCTGGAAAAGTCGTCCTTAGGAAACTTCCGTTGTAGGTCGACAGAAACGGCTCATTCCCAACCGCTACATACCTGAACAAGAAAACGACATTAGAGAATCTTCCAACTCTACAACGGCCCAACGGTACTCATCGTAGACAAAGATTCAAACTTTGTAATCATCCGAAAAGGCTGATATGTGAAGATTCAACCTTGAAGGAATACTCATCAGAAATTGGCTATGTCAAATGCGTAAAACCTCAACAAAGCAAGAAACTGGTCAAGCAAACTACTTCGCACAAAGGCTATAGCCGACAATGGAAGTCTAGTGCAAAACTTAAATAAAAGATGATACTAAAATTGACATCCGCTATCTGAAAGAATCTCTGCTAAGAAAGTAATCTGAGTCTGATTCTATGCGATGAAAAGGTCACTACTGCAAATGCTAAGTTATCCCCAACAAGTCAAATCAAGCCGCATTCAAAGTTGGAACCTTTCATGGACTAAATCGGACTAGATAGAGTTAGAACGCAAAGCAACCGAGCTAGCTGTGATAATTCTACAGATGACAATCAGCCAATCTCAAACAATACCAAGCTTGCTGCTTGCCGGAGACGGTAGGATTCAAGAAAGTGTACCTGATATCAACATTGAATATGTGAGAGGTGACGTTTTCTGAGACCCACTTATCCGCGGCCTTCTGGCTGTTGGCTAGTGAGTTGAGCTTGTCATTCGGGATCCCAACCATGACCTCAATCCCAGTGTTGCCGAGCAGCCGCAGGTTGTGGTAATCAGCATCGAACAGCTTCACCTTGGTGATGCCGTTGTCTTTCAGCAGCTGGACGACTATCTCGGCTGGGAGAGGGTGGCTTGCCTGAGTTCCCCAGTTGGCCCCAATCCCACTGACTCCCACAAATCCATCCGCAGCTATGGCCGCCAGGATGAGCAGCAGCGGCATGGTTCGATCTGGCATCTTGAGCAACATGTCAAGTTAAAGAAATAAAACCGGGCCGAATTGAAGAACACCCTTTTTCGAATCTGAGCTCCTGGAGGCGAAAGTTTCAGCCTTTTTGATATGGTTGATGAGATTCTTGGAATTCGAGAGCTAGGGCTTGGATTGGGACTCGTTGGGAACTGTGCTGAGCTGAGCCAACTCGGTGTGGATGAAAAGCGAATATGGCTGGGCTGGTCTGCCACTGACAAAGTACTAAACTAGCTGGGGCTGAGGTGAGGAGTGGTCTGAATCTGAACCAGCTGACGAAAGAAGTGATTATGACGACAAAGGTTGAAGCTTTACAATAAAATAAATAAGCCCAGAAAGAGAGCTCGAAAACCCAGAAGCCAGATTTCAGACCAAGCTCCCAGAAGCAGCAAAAATGGTGAACAGTGAACACCCAGCAGCTAAGGAGCTATCAATGATTCTAGTATTCAGCTGGTGAAAGTGAGTATCGTTACAGGTCACAGGTTGGTGCTGATGAGAAGCAGACCGGCATTATTGAAGAGAGAGAGAGAGAGAGAGAGAGGGAGTTGAGATCGTGCTGGCAGTGATATCTTTATGCGTTGGTGATGTGTTGGGTTTGGATTGAATTGAGTTGCAGAGTCGTACCGGATGAGGTTAGATTGGGATTCAATCCAATTGAAACGGACTTGTGTAGAAAGAGATCACTTTGGACACTCGTGCATCATCAGACTTTCGTCAAACATGCTTGAAGATTTCTTCTTTTGCGAATCATTAATCCTTGATATATCAAGAAATGTTGGGCTAATGAAGCTCAAGATGATGACGTTGACATGCAAAATTAGCGGCGAAAATGGACAATTAATGACGAAAAACGGACATGTTTTCAGCAAGAGCGATATGAAAAGAGAACACAAGATAAAGCTGGGCTACACAAATGGCAAACCAGGAAGTTGCCAATTTTGGTCTCTAAAAGCTAACATTTTCCAGTCCTGTACATCTACATGGCCATGAGCCAGCATTTTGATTCAAAAGCCGCCACGCAGAGGCGGCCGGTTATTTGCTCTAGTAAATTCTAAGACTGTAGGAGTTGTATCGAGCTGTACATATAACTCGGGTGTCTTTTTGTTCGGCAAACCCATAAGTCTACATGCGGTATGCGGCGTTTGTCATTTGTCGATCCTGAGATTGGAGCAGAGGTGGCCGAGCTCGGGCCTCTCATCCATCCAGGACGTGAAACTGGCCTCGGATGGAGATGTGGAGTAGAGGTAGGACCTGTATGTGATCAAGTAAAAATATCGCCTGCCAATAAAAGCGAATTTGTCAAAATTAAACAAAAAAAATATATAGAAAAAGCAACAAAAGAAGAAAAAAAAATATCGCGCCCAGATACGGCTACTACCCCCTCAGCTCCAATCAACGTATCGCTTAGATCTAAGTGACCTACTTGAGATTTAAGACTGTAAACCGAACTATTCAGACTAGAAATGCCCAACCGAGATTTTTCCATGTAAAACAGAAGCACTAACCTTAGAGCTTTGACGCCCATATCCCATACATATGCTTGGCGCTCATCACTCTTTCCGGAGAGGGTCTTGAGTTCTTTGCTATAAGAGACAATATCCTCTCTTATGCTCCCGGCACCTGCACACCTATCAGACCGATGACACAAAGAGAAACGGTTTAGATCAATTGCCAGATGAAAAAACACTTGAAGCTCACTCATAAGTTATAACTGTGAGATGGAACAATATAACCATACGGTTTGTTATCTGTCAAACTTCGGATGCTAGACCGGTAAATATTCAGAATTTACAAACGTGTATTATTGACATTCAGGTAGATCATATACCTTTCTAGAATCACGTCAACATCCGCTTTGCTCTGTGGACCGTGTACAAGGACCCTCGTCAAACTCAAAATGTCCCGATAATCGCCCATATGGAGTGGATCCGTGTCAGAAGTCGTATTTGATATATTCTCATCTGAAGTAGCTGATACACATGAACCGGTCGATGATAACGATGTGAGATTATTTCTTGCATCTGCGTCAAGTTTGGTGCAAATCAAAGCCATTGCGTATGTAACACCCCCGAATCCGGTGTGCGACACAAAAAGATAGGACCCGGCAGAGCTGCAAGAAAACATCAAGGAGCCTTGTTATTGTACTGCTTATTTCTTAACGATTAACATTTGGAAGCCGGTGAAAAAAGGTTCCACATACTAATCCTGGCAATTCTGGATCGCATCAATGTCGGAAGCCAGCGGTTCCCTTTCTCGGGTTAATGGCACTCTTCTGTATGTCAGATTGTAACCGTCAGCTTGCAGCGCAGCATATACTTCAGCAGGTGTCTTCACATCATCCGACAAAATATTTTCCCAGTATCCAATGACATTGGAGACATTAGTCGACGGGCAAAACTCTTCGCGATGTAAGAGCAGTCGACCACCAGACTCTTTGGCCTCGGATAATATATCTTCCTTTAATCGCGCCTCCATGTGTTCAACCTACAAGAAATATATATACGAAAAAACTATTGGAAACACGTGTATGGCAATGGATGATGTGTACGTGTTGCAGTAGAGAAATTGACGTACCACTGGGCCAGTGATTCCCACGTGCTTGAGGGTATCGACAGGCTTGTTAAGCTCCCTGAGCACGAAGGGCGTGCCGTTGATATACACGACTGCTTCCTCCCTCAGGTCAGTTAAAATGACTTTCTGACTATTTGCTGCGTCTGAATTTGGCTTTGCGCCCAGATAAGCTAGCATTTCTTTAGCCCCAGAAATTGTTGGAGTCGCCATACTATAGACAGGGAATCGATCCACCTGAACGAGAGTAAAAGATTAGATTTCATAAGATGCCAAGACAAATGTTTAGCGAGAAATCATCATGAGGGTATCTTGCAAAATGACTTGAGCGTGATTTTGCAGCTACATAGTATTTCTCGGACTTTATGGTCAAAATACTGTAGTTTTAGCTTTAGTCATGTTACCTTATAGACATGCGGTGCACCGTGAATTTTTATGTTGCTGGAAGTTTTCTGACCCGGAAAGAAATACATTTTGAGTATAGAGCCTTTCCCTAGAACTGATCCATTGCGCTCCTTGACAATGGCCTCCATCACCGCGTCTCCATGTTGAGACTCGTACGGTGTTCTCAATTCCTCCTGAAGAAACGGAACACGCATCCTTAATCAAATCCAAGCTTGTGAGCGAGTGATAGTGAAAAAAGGGGGAAATTTTACCGGTATTGTGAAGAAAAGGCCTGGTCGTAGTCTTATGCTCCATTTCATGGCTTGGACCTCGTGTTTTTGATGCAGCCAGTTCTTGAACGTCATTCTGGATTCACCTTGACCGCAGAATCCATCAAAAGCTTCACTTCCAAGATACGCAGCGAAGGCAATTAAGCGGAAGTACCGCTCCAAGTACTCAGCACCACGATACAAAGCAATCCTCCTAACCCTCGGTTCAACATTCTGCTGGTTGAATACCTTCCTGTATTGCAGAACGGCTTGGCGTATGTTCTGCAGCGCCGAGCATCTGTCGATGATTGAATCTAAAGCTTCGCGGCACTCCACTCCGTTGTCAAACAGCCTTGTTATTTTCCATAACAGTAGAATATCGTTGATGCCAAACGCCCGAGTCTTCTCATCTTCGATCATTGATCTTAATATGCTGGAAGAAGTCATCGCGTCAAAGCTTCCAGTATCATCGCCGCTCGAAGTGTCACCGTCTAGCTCCGGAGGAGGCAAGCCACGATCCAGAATTCTAATTGGTCTGCCGTCGTCAATTCTGAGTTTTAATAAGCAAGCAATAACAGTACCAGTTGTGGTCCTTCCTCTACCCATCTGCAAAAGCAAAGAGATCGAGAATAAGATGTCAACGAAATATCCAGAGGAAAACAAAAAATAATGCGTGATCACGATAACAAACCTGGCAATTGAAGACAAATGCGGTATTTCTTGAGGCTGAAGCAATATTTGCAGCCAACGTATCGAAGTCCGAACTTTTGGGGGCCTTACCATCGGTGATGGGAACACGTGCATATGTAATAGGAAAACCTTCAGACTGAAGGAACCTAAAAACTTCTAACGGCGTCTTAATTGAATCAGGATTCACATGCTCCCAAGCATCATATATCTGACCATCTTCCGTTTCGTGAATAACCATTATAGCACCTTTGTACTTTTCAGCTTCTAGCAGAATATCTTCTTTCAGTCGATACTCCATTTTCTCTACTCTCTCCCTATCAATTCCCTGCGCATATTGCCCAAAGTTGTAAGGAATGGAAGTTATAAGAAGGTTCTTTATTGATAAATATGTTAATAAAATTTACGCTGTTAAAATTCAATAGAAAATTTTTGAAGGAAAGAATGAGAGCTAACACTGTATTCGAGCATATTTTTGTAAGGCCGTTCAACTTCGCGGAGAACAAAAGGTTTTCCGTTGATGTAGATCACAGGCTCTTCCCTCATGTTGTGCCAAAATGCTGGGCGCCCGCCCTTGGAGCTTCCGATCCTTTGCAAAACAGACTGAATACCGTCGATAGTGGGATTTGCAACTCCAAAGACAGGAAACCCAGGAACCTCTCTGAAATTTGGAGCGCCCTCCACCCTCTCTGGTAAGCTGAGATTTTGACAGCCAGGACAGTGATCGCTTTTTAGAACAGTCATGCTTCCGAGCACTTTACCGTTTCTTGAGGCTGCCACTACTCCCATCTCGGAAGGGCGGCCATCAGCAGATTCTGCGATTTTCATCAAAGATGGTTTTAGGGTCGAATATCCTAGCGCACCCATAGGATCTCTCCTCAGCAACCTGAAAAAAAATATAAAAAATACGTTGCAAGTATATTGAGTAAAAAAGAAAAATAAATGAAACACAATCAATGAAAATCAACTAATATACCTGCGAATTATGCTGTACAGTTCTGGCCTTGCTTTCATCCAATCGGAAAAACTATTATAGTCAGATGAATTAGGATCCAAAGCAGATCGCTCGGTGTGAATGTATACAGCGAAGCATATAAGGAAATAATATCGCTCCAAGTACTCCACGAAGAAAGACAGTGATGCTTCCCTTTTCATCTCATCTGCCTGACGTATGATGCTGTTACGATATGTAGCTATTGCTTCTCGCAAGTTCTGTGCGCCAGATAAAAGAAAGACAACATTAGGAATATGTCAATAAGTAGGTGTCATAGCAAAAACAAGAGCATATAAAACCCTTCAAACAAGTCGTTTATTTTCTGAACCCCGCTTATAGAATATTAGACTATCGGTAATCTGACGGATGTGAATGGGGCATTGGATATAATAGAATAAATTCAACACACCTGCATTGATGCACACTTGTCGATGACTTTATCCACTTGTTTCTTGCCTTCAACGCCGCCCTAAATGAGTATTGTTAGTAACGCTAAGTACGAGGGTAAAATCTTTACATAAAAGGACTGTAGAAAAAGATGATGCGTAAAATTTTATACCTCTAATACTCTGATCAAGCTTCTTATCACTGCATATTCTCCTCTTCTGATTGCTTCCTCCGAGTTTGGTAAACTGTCCGTTATATTTGAAATCCCATCCATAACTCTTCCTATCGAGTTGGTCCTTGGAATGCCTATCAGGTACCGACAAATAAAAAGATTTCACAGTCATGAAGGCAATGAAACCACCACACGACGAAAGAGTAGATGCTATACGAAGAATAGTGAAGAATTTGATAGTCTTGCTTGGTAAAGTGATAAAAAGAAACAATTCAATCAAAAACGGTAAGAAAAATGGGAATATTCAGTATGATGCTATGATTATCCTAAAGACGATGTTTTTTCATGTTTGAAGACCATGAAGAACAATTTCTATCAAGCACCGGAGACTGAATTAAGATAACATGTCGGGTCAGAAATAACAGAAAGATTACCAGAAGCCCCTATTCTGTTAAGGTAGACCAAAGTAGCAATTACCATCCCAGTCGTTGTGCGACCGCGCCCCATTTGACAATTGAAGATTATCTCCGTCTTTATATTGGCCTGTGATATCTTGTGAACCTGGATGAACGGATACAAGAATGTCGGTATGGTGTATTACATATAGTTTCTCTAGTAAGCACAACAAACTAAGTCGGTTTTAGTGTATGAACAAGCATGGAAACTTTTTCTTTTCTTCTTTTTTTACTAAGTTATATATTGGATGTCGAGAGCAATGCGAATAAAAAAATTTTGAAACTCACCAGAAGATCAAAATCAAGTTCCTTGGGCGGTTTCTCATCTGTGATAGGGATACGTTCATAGTCCACTAGGTAACCTTCCTCTTGCAATTCTTCATAGACCTGGAGGAAATTGTGCCACTTACTGAAAACAAGGTTCATAAATCATGATGTGAGCTAAACAAGAGCACTTACCTCTAACGGCGTCTTCACGGAATCACAAGACACTGGTTCCCACTGGTCCACCATCTGACCATCAGGCAGTTCATCAGTGACAAGGATCTTATTCCCATATCTGTTATGCCAATTACACGAGGAAAATCAACAATCGTGCAAGTAAAGGTAAAGATACCGAGCATCGGATGCAGCCATAAATCACATAAACAGTTAAATTTGGTAGCTTTGTCTGCCATTTGACAGGAATCTAGCTAGTTCACAAAACTTTTTATTTCAGAGAAAGCGAGTAAGAAGTGGGCACCTGGCTGCTTCCAGTAGAATGTCTTCTTTCAATCGTGCCTCCATCTGCTCAACTCTTTCTCTGTTGATTCCCTTTTAAGATTGGCATTCATAAATAATCAGTAAGCCCGGAAAAAAAAATTAAATAGCTATGCCTTAGAGAACCAAAAGACCGATTACCGTGTATTCGAGGTTTGAGAAGGGCCTCCCCACATCACGCAAGACAAATGGTCGGCCATTGATGTAAACTAGCTGCATTATAAAGGATGACGGAATCATTAAACGCAGAATAGAACGAAATGATAGAAAATAAAACAAAAGCAGGAGTATACAACTACTTACTGGCTCCTCACGAAGGTTAATCCACAGCACTTTCGTACGCTTCCCATCCGTCTGATATCCAATATGGTTCAACACATTTCGAATACCTTCAGTAGTTGGAATTGCGACCCCATGGACATGCAACGATTCGGCCTGTTGTCAATCACCGGCAACAATCTTAACTATAAATAAAAGCAGTATCAAAAGCACATTGCATTATCTCCTTCAAGAAGTAAACATTTACTCAGATGATTGAAGAACAGCAAGCATCTCGACAATAGAAATTAGAAACCTTCTACATAGTAAAGCATGAGAAATTAAAGCTACAAAATTAGAACTAAGGATTTCAGATGATTACCGAATCAGCTTAAACCAGCAACACCGAAATAAAAAAAGAGCGAAAAACGGGAAAGTATTTAAAGCAAAACCTGGCGATAATTGGGAGCGCCATCAATATGAGGCAGAAGCCGCTTATTCTGACAGCCAGGAAAATGGTCGCTTTTCAAAATCGTCTGCTTCCCGAGCACAGACCCAACTCTATGCTTCATAACCTGCTCCGGCTCCTTCATCGACATAACTACAACAATTCCTTGGCGCCACCACCACAGAAAATTCCAACCTCGCAGCTCCTACTCCTCAAATAATCCACAAATCTTATCCTTATCACATCACAGGCTGGAGCTAGCAATGCCTGGAAAATTTAAGCCTCAACCCAACTCCTTGCACCAAAATGGAATCCACTACAGGCACAATTCCAACACGCAACTCCACAATAACAATTCCAACTACCACAACAACTCACAGCACCAAACCCAGCAACCAATTGAGCTCTGTGGAACACAAAATTGATGAAATGAAACGAAAGCTCAAAAACACAGCAAACAACATCGAACCCATTAAATAACAAGATAAAGCAAGCAGCTGTACGCTACACGATGACGATGGAATAGACACGTTGGAATACATTAAATTAGGTTTCCCTTTTCCAACTCTTCAAAAAGAAACCCAATTTTTTAAAAAAAATTGAGTATTGAAATCAGGTAGAGACAAATTCAATTGTGAACGCGTACCTCCGAGAATTGAATAACAATTTCTTCAGCTCTGCAGCTGCTCCTCAACGTGACAAGCGTGTCCCCGTTGCTTCTGCTGCTTCCTCGTCGTTGTCTTTCTGCAGCTACGCGTCTCTACGTGAAAATTGAAAACCCAATCAGAAGCCGAACCCCAAATGGGCGTCACTTTGCAGTGAAATTCGGATACTGGGTTTTGCGAAAGATTGGATTTTTGGGCGGATTTTTGTGGCTTTTTGGGTATTTATACATCGAATTCTTGTTGAAGGACATGCCTTGTAATATTTGATGCTGGATTTTTTCTATTTTTTATGTCATATCTAATATAATAATGTTCTGACGTCTGTCGTTCTCTCGAACCAAATTGGTTCGGTTTAGTTTGAAATTGATTGTTTCGGTTCGTTTGAAATGTTAAAAAATTGTTCGATTTGAAACGGATTGATTCGGTCCGGTTTGAAATTTTGGTTCAAAACCGATAGGTTTGATTCGGTTTGAAATGTTAAAAAATTATTCGGTTTGAAACAGATCGGTTCGGTTCGATCCGGTTTGAAATGTTAATGGTTTGGTTACGGTTTCAAATTTTAAAAAACTGATAATTAATAATTTGATTTGACTTTTGATTTTTCTCGAACCGAACCGAACCGTCGGGTCGACGGGTACCTTTCCTAGTTTTCCATAAAAAAAGAATGGTTCGAATACTTTCTCTACTTTTACTTTATTCGTATTATTGCATTTGACTTTTTAATAGAAAATATATATTTATTATTTTGTATAAGATATTATTATAGCAAAGAAGTAATATATTCATATTAAATTATTCTCTAAAATAATTTTGCTTTATGATTTTATCATGTACGTATGTTTTTGGTAATATAGTCACAAATACACATGGACGGAAAGAGTCTTAATTTTATTACTTAATAGGAGAGTGAGTGGATTTGGATTGATTATCTTGTCATGTTGGATAACATAGTTTAACATGTGTTATTACTCATGACGCAAATTTTTGGGCGTTGACAGCGATGAGCGCTCTCACTCTAAAATTTTAGAACGTAATTTTCACTCGTTTTGATTAAAATACATATTTTTCTCTCAAATAAATAGTAAAAAATAAATAAAAAATCAGATAAAATCGAAAAATTAAAATATATATCTTATATTGATTTATAAAAATTTAAATAAAAAATTATTAAATAAATTTTATATCTTATATTAATGTTCATTTAATTTTAACTATGTTCATTGTATGACTAATTCATCATATGAGCCGATATGTTCATCAGATGAGCTATTATGTTTATCAGATTTGATAATATGTTCATGAGATGAATAAATTATTTTTAATGAATATAAAAATATAAATTTGTGAAATAATTGTTTTTAATTTTATTTGGACTTTTCTTTTAAAATAAATTTTTAAATTTTTTTAAATTTTTTTGATTTTTTTTAATTTAAGAAGTAAGAGGGTGTATTAATGAAAGTGACATAAAACTACGTCGTTTTGTAGAAAAAACACCCATCTAGATGGGTGCTATCGTCCACACATGAGTGATTGTACTCATTAGCAGTGGCGGATGCATGTTGGTTTGAGTGGCGTCAGATGACCCCGCTCAAAAAAATATTTTCATCTATATTTATATATTAGTTTAGGTTATGAAGTTTAAAAATGGTTAGAATAACCCTTTTACAATACAAAATGACCCCTCAAAAATTAAAAAATACAACTAATATATTCATTCTATATGATTATTTTATATTCGACCCCTCCCACTATTTTTTCTGGATCCGCCCCTGCTCATTAGGGTCTAATTGTACTAATCAAATAGGATGATACATATATAAATGGAAGGGTAAACCACAAAAATATAACCCGAACTATCATCAATTTTTAAATTAAGTACTGAATTTTTTAATTCTTTAATTTCACTACCAAATTTTCTAATTCTTAATAAATAGAAGAAATTAACATGATATATGAGAATTAGTTCATAAGTCCAACTCTTTTGCTAGAATTTTGAAATTTGCATAAACATATCATACACAAAATATATTTTTAAAAAATATTTTCTTATTTTCTTAAGTGTATATTACTGCGATTGAAAAAATAAAAATTTCGGTACTGAAATTTAAGAATTAAAAAGTTCGGTACTTAATTTGAGTGATGCCCAATAATATCGAATCATATAAATAAATATTTTATAGATTAGTATTTGATTGGCGATAAGAAAGAATAGACATTAGATTTTGAAGCAATGTTCTAAAGCGTCTAACGTGTAATTAATCAATTAGATAGAAATTGATCGGAATAATTAAATGAACTGTTGGACAAAAAATCTTCAACAATAAATTCGACACTTAAGTGGACGTATAAGTGATTTGAAGTGAAAAGCAGAGGAGGAGATTCATAATAGAAACCAAAAGCAATTGGGGCCACATCAGAGTTCTTTGAATAGTGCTAAATCTACTAAGTAGGTAGTTCAAAAGTTGCTTTCAATCAAGATCTATAAGGCTGGCATTCACTTGACAAAAACAAATCCACAAGATAGCAAGAAGATTGGCTCAAGCAGGCGAGTAAACCTACAAGTATAGTTGGATGAGTTCGTCGCTGACGACTGATGGAGTGAGGACTCCGAGATCGGTGAAGAGCAGAGACAGGTACTGAGGAGGAGTGTAGTCTCGAGCGGAGGTCTCAACCTCGACCTTGGATGGTATCGGGACACCAAAGTCGATGGGGCGTAGAGCGGGAACCATGTCTTTCTGATCCAGAGGATACAAGCGAGCAAACTGTGTTGCCAAAAAAAAAAATAAAAAAAAAGAGTGAGTGAAGTTTCAGCAATGTCATATGGGATTCGCTTGGAATTTGAAAGGATTTATTATTTGAAGGTTTACCTTGTAGCTTTCAGCAGCCACATATACTGGTTTGTTCATGGAATGGGCAACCAGGGCGATTTGATAAGTGCCGATAACGTTGATTATACCTCCACTCTCCACAACGCCGTCTGCTCCTACAAGTACCATATCAACCTCGTCCATGGTATAAGCCACAGCCGAGTCCAATATCAGCCTCACAGGAACATCTAGCTTTGCCATCTCATTTGAGACCCGTAGGCCTGTCCTGTCCGGCCTTCCCTCTGCAATAGAAAGAGTTTAAAGGTTAACATGTTTGACGATAAGCATAGGATTGTTCCATGTTTTGCTTTTGCGAAAGGGAATGAATCAAAAGAGACGGAATATTTATATATATAAAGATCTTTTAGTTATGGGTATTGAAAATACCTGTGCAGAAAACTCTGAACAATTTCTTATTAGCAGCGGCCAGCTTCAAGACTTCTAGTACGACTCTGGAGAAGCCGTGGACCAAAATGGTACAGCCGTCGAATATGAAATCCTGACTGAGCATGGCAATGATTTTCCGGGCCTGAGAAAGACGGGCAAAATTGACAGTTTACTTGCAATGATCAATCGACAGGGCTTCATGAGATATTATCAAGAGATCACCCGAGGGAACAACATAACACACCTTGTGTGATATCTCGCCGAACTTCTCTGCACGTTCAATCAAGCGAGCTTTAGCTGAACTGAAGTTCTCATATTCTAAGGCTGAAGTCCGAGTCACGTATCGCATAAAGAGATCGCATCCAGCTGTTAATGATATGGATGTTCTGTCCCATGACTGAAATATAAGTAAAAAGAATGGAAATTATGAGTGTAAACATGTGACAAATTTTCATAAACTACTAATAATCGCTGTCCGTAATAGCTTTAACAGGCTCATATCCATCACTGACCAAGGATTCATTATCTAGCCTCATAAGTATTTATCTGACCTTATCAGTTAACAACACTCAGAGAAAGCAAGTAAGCCACTGGAACAAGAAAAAATGCAGTCGCAGGTACATTTATTAACTCCTAGCACTAAATTTGTCATTCCTCCCTAAGATATCATTAAAATTAAGATCCTCTACCCTAGTCATGTCTCCTTGTCATACATAACTCACCAAAGAACAACAGAATCAACAGCTGGGGGTAGGAGGACAAAGCATTCAGAGCAACTTGGGGATGAAATAACAAAGCGACCATCACCCAAGGCCTTCATTAATTTGAGAAGATTTTATATCCTAGACGCTACACACTAACTCAATTCAGTCCAATCACAAAGCAAAAAAAAGCCGTAAACATCCCACAATCAAACACGCCCCATCCTACCATATCAGGGACCAGTTTCGCAACCAAGCTACACACTCACTCAAACAAAAACTTAAAGACAAAAATAACAGAGTAACCAAACCTTCTACCAAATCCACTAATGCATATGTATAGAGTTGCCTAGAGTTAGAGTTGAATGCACTGCAAAATATGGACACACCAAAACAATAGTGAACATTTCAAGCTCTATTACAAAAACACTTCACTATCAAGTAGGTTCATCACATCTCCGACGCAGTTGATTAAACTATCACCTTTCACCAAAATCTACATAAAGGAACAAAATAATAACTCAAACTGCATCCAGTACCGATTGCTCCGACAAACCAAAGGTCTCAGCGCCTTGATGCCACTAACAAGCCAACTCTTAACACATTTATTTCAAGAAATGATGATTCTAAATGCACAAAAATCAACTACACGTAACAATATCACAAAATGAAAGCAGTAAATCAACCAAGAATTCATACTTTGAGACAATCAGAAGCTTTCTTGAGCTCAACCTCAAGCTCCATCATCGTACTCGCCTCAATCGACCTAATCACAGAAGCCAAAGCCCTAATCGCCGCCACTGCCTCCGCCAAATCCGGCTGCTTCCTCCAATTATTAAACTCATCAATCACATCAAACACCTTCTTCTTCTTCTGCCCCACCTCCACCTCCCCGCCGTCATCGCTCCCCTCCTCCCGCGCCCCGACCGCCGCCTGCGCCTGCGCCAGCCAGTCACTCGTCACCACCCCGTGGTGCGCCGCCCGGGTCTGGTAGTACGCCGAGATGTTAGAATTGGGGTTAGGGTTTTGCGCGGCTCCGGTCATCGTCAGGGTCGAGTAGCTGCTGTCCTCGTCTCCGTTGTCGTCCGGATGCTGGAGGTGCTGCTGCTTGTCGAGGATGAACGACGGCGATCGCCACCACATTTGACCGGTGATTTGCCGGCGACGGAGCCGCGAATGAATCCCGGGAAAGTGATCGAGTTCGAGTCTGATGCGTTGATAGGGTTGCGCTTGCGTTATGCTTCCGTGCCCTTACATGAAACGACACCGTTACATAATATTCTCGAGTAAAGCGGTGTCGTTGCAAGCATGAACGAAGGAGTATTCGTTTCTAAGCTAGTTGTTCGAGAAACAAAAACGACGCAGTTTGTTTCAATTAGGCGTGTATTATATTTGAAAAAATTAGTAATTTGTATATAGTGTGTAAATTAATGATTATATGTTGATTTAATTCATATTGGAATTGTGATTATCATGTTTAAAGTTTGTTGCATTGATTACATTGAAGAAACTTAGAAGTTGGCTCACGTAAAAATCCACTGATTATGAATAAAATTGTTTTGCGGTCCAATGTAGTCGGTGGCAACAATTATTAAAATTTTTGGGTAAATTATGAAAATATATTTAGAACTATTGCACACTTTCAAATTCAATATTAAAATTTTTAATTATTCACTTTTAATGCCAAATTTTTTAAGTATTTAATTTTAGTTTTATATACTTAATAGAAA
The DNA here is from genome assembly GCA_002312845.1 of Kalanchoe fedtschenkoi. NCBI lineage: Eukaryota > Viridiplantae > Streptophyta > Magnoliopsida > Saxifragales > Crassulaceae > Kalanchoe > Kalanchoe fedtschenkoi. The sequence goes on from NQLW01000011.1 coordinate 2,591,196, forward strand.
GAAACAATTAATATGAAATCAGAAAATTAGTTTGAGCGTTGAACTCTTTAGATAAGATTTTCAAATTTCCATGTTTAACATGTCGGACACACAATCTATTTTTCTGTATAAAATTTCTCTTTTAACTCTAATTACTTTAATCTATTAAGTTTATTGTAATGCCATTGATTAATTAAAAAGTTCGATAATGAAATTGAATAATTACAAAATTCATTATTGAATTTGAGAATGGCTGGTAGTTCGGGGTATTTTTTATAGTTTATCTTAATATTTTTAGACTCAAACTCACTCTCTTCATTCTTTAAAGTTAAATTGAGTGGATTAGAGAAATATTAATATTAATTTGTTGAGCATTGTGGTATCATCCCACATCGTCCAGTGTAAGCTCAATAGTGATCCTTATATATAGTTGGGCTCCCCCACTCATTGCCAATTGGTTTTGAGTGTGGATCTAACATTTCTACATGGTATCAGAGCGGGTTTTGGCCGCACTCTTAGAACATGCCCGTGACGGTTAACTAGGTCCGCACGAGGTTCCACTTGTCGAGGTTAACAAAGGTCCTCGCAAGTGAGGGGGAGTGTTGAGCATTGTGGTATCATCCCACATCGCCCAGTGTAAGCTCAATAGTGATCCTTATATATAGTTGGGCTCCCCCACTCATTGCCAATTGGTTTTGAGTGTGGATCCAACATTTCTACATAATTGTCAGTCAAATTTAATACGCGTGTATTTAATATATTTGTTAAAATTTGATGTAAATGTGAAATATAGTATATTAATACGGGTGTATAATGATTTTTCTATTGATTATAATGATGAAATAATTAACTTTTTATTTTTTAAGCTGAGTGACAATATTAATGTGCATTGAAAATATTAAATGAAAAATAAAAATAGGTAATCAGGTGTTACAGTAATTACTAAGAAATAAAAAAGTACCAACTATTAGTAATTAATAGTGTTTTTTGAAATTGTTTTTCCGATTCTATACATCAAAATTTGCGCCTATAATAATAATAATACATATTTATTTAATTTATGGAAAAAATATGACACATCAATTTAGAAAGCCGTCCACATACTCGGCTGAGCGTCTAGTCCCTGTTTCTAACCGAAGCCAGCTGCGTTCTAGAAGCTCGATCACATCCACTTCTTGATCCCTGGCAGGACATGGCGCGGCCGGCCTCGGCCCCTCATCTAATCCTTCGCACACGACTTCCCCATTTCCATCTCGGTAGCACACGATCCCCCTCGCTCGATCTTCATAGACCTGGCCATGTCATTAGTTAGAGATCATCGAGAGTCTGATTCGATTACTGAGAATCCATTAGATCAGAGTTCGAATCCGTAAAAACACATACCTTGTTGGTGAAACAGGGTGTGATCCGAACTCGGTCCTCCGCAACCTGAGGCGGGGTGCCATCATTTCTCGACGAGCAATAGCACCCGACGCTCCTCCTCCGAGAACCGGTCCTGGGCGGGCGAGGACAGGCCCGGGATTCGGCTGCCGCTGGTGATCCGATCAAGCGAGGTGATAACAGCCCTGCCATTGACGAAGGGGTGTTTCAAATGGGCAAGCTAGCGATGTGGGGTTCGGGGAGATGTTAGGCTTGGGAGGTGGTGAGCTGGTGACTCATTTATTGGTTGATTGATTATTATTGTGGGATCATTGACATTGGCATGACAAGGCAACCTTATAGGGTCTTACTCTTACATTAATACTATGTTCCTATGGTGTTTAAGATATTATTGTTAATCATGGTGTTTGTGTTGTGGTGGACATGAGTCATTAACTCATGTATTTGTTTTTAACTTTTTATGGCAGTTAAGTCATCAAATTAATTTATGCACGGTTTGTACCAAGCATTAAAAAATAATATTATTACAATATGTTTGGGTGAAATTAATAATGAATATTAATAATACACCAGATAAAATTTATTTTTCACAGCTCATATATACTTAAGGTTATATTATTTGCATGAGTACTAATAGTTCATTCTCATACCATAGAGTCTACCAAATGTACATTTATGCATTAAAATTAATCCTAAGCGATATCATATATGTACATATAATTAAATAAATAGTCGATTTACGTCTGTATATACATCTCACTATCAAAAAAATCAAACTCTAAATGTTGAAATTATTATAAATCAATAATCGTCACATTTAACGTCAGATCACACTATTTCGTTTTAATATTAGTGTTATACTACATTTACAATCAAATTAATAAAAGTATGAGTAATTATTGAGTGAACCATAGTTATCAAAACCGGACCGGACCGGCCGGTTCGACCGGTTGGACTGAGAACCGGACCTGGTACCGGTCCAATTTGAAATTAATAACGGGGTGCATATTGAATCGGAAAAAACTGGATAAACCAGCCAGTTTTTTACAAAATCGGTGAACCGGATCGGTCCGATTGAACCGGTTTAGTGTAATTGATGGCTTAATTAAGGTTTAATTACATATCATTAATAGCCAAAAATTTATTTTATTAAAAATGTTTGAGTTGGGATTCAAACCCAGCACTTTGGACTTCCATGCGGAAGCTCTAATCAATAGACCATCAAAATATTTTGTTATTTTTAGGATAAATAGCAGACTAAATTTGATGTTTAGTAATAATTACATTTAAATGGACCGGCGGTCGAACCGGCTTGAACCGCCTGTTCAATCGAAAAACCGGGAACCGGAGCCCTGACCGGTTCGGCCTCCGGTCCGGTTCTGATAACTATGGAGTGGACATGATACACATGGCGGATCATGGGCATAATTATTGACGATCTATCACATGTGGCGTTGAAAAATTAAAGTGACACGTGATAAATATTCATTGGTTGCAATATTTTTTTTAATTTTTCAACATGTCACGTAGCTAATCAAACTGTCACATAACAATTTTTAAATGATTGATTCATGATCCTATCCTAATGACCACTCAATAATGACCCATCAGAGTAGTGCAAATATATGACTTGCAACTAACAAAATATCATTTGGGACTCACATGGTGCACAAGAACAAGGTTAAAAGTCAAAATGGAAATGAATGGGAGGGCAAAAGGCTCCACAAGGCTTAGCAAACTATAGAAACAGACTTGTTCAAGTGCAACATTGATGCCTACCTTTACCAAGCTTTATATGTGCACACAGAGCTAGCCAAAAAACAGGTTGTGGGGGATAAGATTCTGCCTCTTGCGAGCGTATAGACAACTATGCTGTGACACACAGCCCCCACCAAGCTCAGGAAAAATGTCCCACATTCTGAAAACAAATGGGTCATCTCTCCTTTGCCAAAATTGTCACAATATGAACATATTCATGGATATATTCAGTCTAGAGTAATCAATACTGTCTTCTTCTAGTGACAAATAACTTTTAGGACTCAAGTTCAAGTCTTGATGACACCATGAAAGATTTAGTTTTTGATCAAATTGGATTTGAAATTAACTTCTTTTTTTTATCAAAGTTGCGAATTAAATAGTTTAATGAGTTTTTCTAACAAATTATTTTTCTAACAATTGGTATAAACTTGATTTTTTTGACTGGTCCATACTAGATCTCTTTAAATCTAGTTCTGTTTTTGCCTCTCGTATTTTGGAGATTCCGGTTTCGATCCAGTTCTAGATCAATTAACATTTTCTAGTCTTAAAGTTGAGTCAAACTGAACAAAAAATTTTAATTGGATTAAAAAATAATTAAACTTTAAATTTCATAGTGAAAAATATTATAGTTGAATTAATAAACTAAATCAACTTATAACTAATATGAATAGAATATTTTTTGCTTCATTCATGGAGAGACAAGAAACATAGAGCATTTTCATTGAAGGTTTTTTTTGAAGAATTTCATGTCAAAATACTAAGTGGTTTGTGTTAATGTGAGAGATGATTGTGATTTTTTGACATGAATAAGTTTTTTTTGCACGAAGCGGATCATGAAAAAAACTTTAATAATGTTTTATTATTCCAAACCCGGTATATGATTTAAATTTAATCACGTTTATAAGAATGAAACGTGAGTTAATCTTTAATCATGTTTAAAGGATTGAAACATGATATGTTTAATCATGTTTGGAAGGATAAAACATGTTAATAGATCTGATTTTATTTACCACATTGGAATCTTTGTTACAATATGAATAAAATATTTGTCAATAAGATTTGACTAATCTAACGTTACATAACAAAAATATACCGAACTTTATTTGAATGAGAATGCCAAGAAAATTTCACAACACACAGCAGACGAGCAGTGTCATCATGATGGCAGTCAAAAATGGGATCATACCCAAAACCAACCTCCCACAAAAAACTAGCATATCAAACAACCTAAGATACTAAACCATGAAGGTGTCTCTTGGATGCTGATGATGATAGCTAGTTGCTACTTTATAGTTGTTGTTGAGAGCTAGAGCTCAGTTCTCAAAGCTTGTGATAGGCACTACTATTCTGTCTGGTTTCTAGAATCACCATCGTCCACTTTTCTCATCCAATCTAACCTAGCAGAGCTAGGATTCCACTTCCAAACATGGCTCCTCATTTTTTTAACACTTTTCTTGCTTTGAGGACTGATCACAGCTGCACTGCTCTTCCCCATGTGGCTCCACAGCCACAGTGTTTCTTTTTTAGGCACTGCTCATCTGAGCCAATAACTTGTCACAAGCAAGCAAAGCAAAGCAACACTGGGAGCTTTTCATTGAGTTTGGAAGTATGAGGACTTGCCTGTGAATTAGCCAATGATGCTGCTTGGTGCCACTTTTTTGCTCATAAAAAGGATTCCATTCCTGATCCTCCTCCCAGAGTGTGACCACAGCTGAGAGTGAGAGATCAAGCCTTGGACTCTGGAGGATGTCATGGACAGATTCACATGTACAGATTTCAACTTTGTTGTCATTGATTGCATTTCCCTACTGGGTTTTCACTTTGCAGTATCATTTGGATATGAAGATCTCAACTTTCTTGTCATTGATTGCATTTCCCAACTGGGTTTTCAGTTTCAGTTACTTGTCTTCACTCACCCCATACTGCATTGCTTCTTACTTCCTTCTGTTGTTGCGTGTGTAGCCAGCAATGGAGGTTGCCACAAAGCTCAAAGAAGCCTCAGATTCTTACAGGCCTATGTCAATATCAACCAGCAGCAGCTCCAGCAGCAGCAACAGCAGCTCCATAGAGGTCAAACCAGACGTCCTCAGCTTTACTACCCAGAGGAAGAAAGTGGAGAAGAAGGCTGAGGCTCCCTCAACGCCAGGCAGGCCAGTGTTCAGCTTCAGCGTGGCCAAAAAGGGGTTCCCTTCAAAATGGGATGATGCCCAGAAGTGGCTCAGCAATGGCAGCAACGAGTCTCCTGCTCATCACCCCATCAAGTCTCCAGCTTTAAACTCAGCTTCACACTCCGCGTCAGCTGGATCTGAGGCTGCTAGGGTTTTGGTTCAGGGAGATGGGTTTGGATTCAGGCAGCAGATGGATGAGTTTGCTGAGAAATTTAGGGTTGGGGATCAGAAACTTTGGAGCTTTACTGATTCTGTGGCTTTTGAGCTCAGACAAAGACAGCAGCAAAAGCTCAACCCCACCAGAAGCCATGGTGGGGTCTCACCTCCAGTTGATGTCCTCCTCAAAGGTGATACCTTTTCACCATTTCAGCTCTTTCTGGACTCATGAATGACACCCCTTTTGCTAGCTTTTGACGTTGATAATGATCATGTACTTGTCTAACTTGTTTCAAGTAATTGCTGATTTGTGTCTGACCAGTTGCAACTTTCAGTCATATGATGTCTTCAAGATTCATGTTTTGGTGCAGATAAGTTCACAGAAGAAGTGGAATCAGTTTGCACTGAGACCAAGTACTCAGAGAAAGAAGCCTTCATGTTCAGAAACTCCGCTAAAGAAGCGATCTTGGAGGTCCAGCACCGCGACATTGGGACAGAAATGACGCCGCTGGGAAGCTCGACGACCTCGAGGAGCCCCACGCCCTTCAAGCCCTCGTCCCCAGCGCGCCACAACACTCCTGCTGACCGCTCTGGACCCCTGGCAGTATCTGATACCACCAGCATCGACATCATGCAGCTTCAGAAATGCCATCTGGCCAAACTGCAGCTCGGAGCTCAGTACGAATCTGTTGCCTCAAACTGGAGCTCGCGGCAGGAGGAGGAGGAGGAAGTGTCGAAGAGTCTGAGGCACTTTGACAGCGGGTTCCGGAGGAGTTACTCCGAGACCAGGACTGCCGCTTGGGAGGAGGAGGAGAAGACCAAGTGCTGCCTGAGGTCGAACACGAGTCCATTACTGGTCGTACCAATCCATTTTCAAACTATAAGTTTCCTAATTTGGCAAATGCCGCTCTTTTGCAGGTACCAAAGAGAAGAAGCGAAGATCCAAGCTTGGGTCAATCTCCAAAGCGCCAAGGCTGAGGCTCAGTCGAGGAAGCTTGAGGTCTAATTCGCTCACTCTAATCCCAAATTTGTCGCATTGTTTGGTTGCATTTTTATTTATTTCGGAGATTCGTTGTGTGTCAGTTCTCGCACACTAAACATATTCATGCTCGTGTGGTATCATGAGACCAACGTCTTATTCTTTAATGTCATTGCGTCAGATACCTTATCCTCCTCAGTTGGCTTCATTCTTCTCGAGCCGTTCGCTCACACCTGCCGTCGAATTAATCTATGCCCTCCTCGCCCTTTTTCCACGCCAAACACAACTTTACCTGAATTCTAAATTACCCATGAGATGAGAAGTGCAGGCTTCGACAATGTGGGGAAGCCTTCTTTTTCAAACTTGGTTGGCGCCCCACGTGAGCTTTCCCAAGTTGTATAATCCTAGGAAACATAAGCCAGTCGCGCATGTTATCTCATTGTTTGTCGGATAATCAATGAGCGATTCTTTTAATTTTTGTAGTACTTTCTTGGGCGCAGGTGAAGATCGAGAGAATGAGATCGAGCCTGGAGGAGAAGCTGATGAAGCGGATGGCGGGGGTGCACAGGAAGGCTGAGGAGTGGCGGGCTGCGGCTCAGCTGCAGCACAGCGTTCAGATCAAGAAATCAAGCGATCAGGCACGGAAGTTTCTTAGCAGGCATCCGCATTTTTCGACGCAGAAATCATCCTGTGGATGCTTCCCTTGTAGTAACAGCAACTTGTCTCTTTGATATCAAAGTTGATGATTATGTTTAAAATCTCTAAAAAAATATATTTAATAATAAGAAATTAATTATTTCATCATGTGATATTTAAATAAAATAGCTCATATATTATGTAATAAATGATGTCATTAAAGTTTTTGTATATGCTTCCCCTAATTGATCAGGATGCTCGACTTCCTGATCAAAGATGCTTTTTCTAAGTTTATCAGTTGCACGACCATTTCGCCGGCCGAAATACTTCTGCGCATGGCTCGCAATTTGGCTCGGCGATCTGGTCGTGACAAATTTCTTCGAAATATTTTTCCAATCTCCTCTTCCCAACTCCTGTAAGCCGTGCAAGATCGAAGCATGCTCTTCTTCGTTCCACAACACACCTGAATACTTCAAGAAAAAAAAATTGAAATAACTAATCAATCGAGCACAATGTCTTAAGAAATTTATATTTGATCGATCCAGACAGATACTGTGTAGAAAACATTTTTAGAATATATTGTAAAAGTCTAATTTCGTCTACCTTTTCTTTGATAAGAAGTTTTGATATTTTCATTCGAGTGTATGATCTTCACTCCGAATAGCTTAAACATACCCTTCTTTTCGGCGATGCAAGTCCTCGTGTTGTGCCCCTTTTCGCCGCAATTTGAGCATTCTCGATCCACCTTCATGAGGACTATTACTCTCTATTCGTCTGCTCCAGACTATCACGCTCTTGTTTTTCTTGTTGCATTTGATTTATACTCTAGTTGAGATTTATAATTTCCAAATCTGCAAAGTGAAAAAAATATATTGAGAGAATTAAATCTGAAAATAAGTGCTTAAAATCTACAAAGAAATAATCCAGCCACATAAATCACCAAGCTTTGGGAAAAGCTAGGTTTGGTTTTGGAAAGTTGGGTTTATTAATCAACATTATTTACAAAAAAAAAATCCTTTATCTATTTTTACTGGAAATAAGTGCTTCAAATCTACAAAGAAATAATCCAATCACGAAAGTTACTGCCAAGCGTCAAAAGCTATGCTTGGTTATGGAAAGTTGGAATTTTAGATTTTACTAATCAATATTATTTACTTAAAATAGTGTTTTGTTAGGATAAAATATATTGAAATAAAGCAATATACATATTGATAAACTTAATCTTTGTTTTACTTAAGCTAATCCGGATTACTAACACGAACCCAAACGCGTCGTTTTGTAATTAGGCTTGTGAACGTTGAAGGCCTGGCCCGTTTATCATTGGGCCGAGATGAGATCAATTTCTCGTCGTCACGAGATCCGGAGAAATTGAAATCCCTAGAAAAATTTTGGCTTGCTACACAAGAAGCTTTTTCTTACTACTCCGAGTCTCCGATCTTGGACACATTTTGGGTCGACATTGCTCATCTGCTAATCGTCGAGGCAGAGGTACGAAGTTGTGTTATCGATTTTAGGGTTTAAATTTCGTAAGTTTGATGATTTGGGTTCGAATTGGATTCCGAATGTGTGTGTTTGAGAGCTCGAGTTCACTTAATTGATCTGCGAAGTTGTGGGCTTTGGTGTCGTTGGAGTGAGTTCTGAACTGGGTGTGTTTTGGTTTCTGGGTTTATGTAGGTTTTTGTGTGATTGATCGGAGTGAAGATGTTTCTCACAAGGTATGTTGAGCTTGTGATGCAGTCACTTATTTGGGATTTTAGGGTTATGGGGTTGATTTGTTTGCTGGATTTGTGGTTTTTCTGATTAGGGTTTGTGTGTTGTGTGTGTTGTTACAGGACTGAGTATGACAGAGGTGTGAACACCTTCTCGCCGGAGGGGCGGTTGTTTCAGGTGGAATATGCTATTGAGGCCATCAAGGTAGGATGATTCGCATCAACATGTTATATTTTTATTTAGTTTTTCTCGGTTTTGAGATTTTTGATGATAAGCTGCTGATTGGGTTAGCTGAATGATGTGTAGTTGGGTTCGACGGCAATCGGGTTGAAGACCAAGGAGGGCGTTGTGCTGGCTGTTGAGAAGAGGATCACCTCGCCTCTACTGGTACGCAGTTTTTCTCGCTCGCTAGATAGTGTTTCTGCTTTAGTCGGTGTTTGCTAGGAGTATCGTAATTTCCTGATTCATTCAATTTTGTCAGGAGCCGAGTAGTGTTGAAAAGATCATGGAAATCGATGATCATATCGGATGCGCGATGAGCGGATTGATTGCTGATGCTCGTACTCTAGTCGAACATGCACGAGTTGAAACTCAGGTAGCATATTGATTTATGATTCGCGTACAACATGTATCCAGCCTCCGTTTTATAAACCTTTTACTGATTATAATCGACAACTTTTTTACTGAGAATTTTCAGAACCATAGATTCTCGTATGGTGAGCCTATGACGGTTGAATCCACTACCCAAGCTCTCTGCGACCTGGCTCTTAGATTCGGAGAGGGAGATGAAGAATCCATGGTACTGAGCTCTGATTCGAGTTAGTAAAAGATATGCATCTTCTTTTCTTGTTCCGAATCTGAATATTGCGTGTTTTGTTTTATTTTGCAGTCTAGACCTTTTGGGGTGTCTCTTCTCATCGCTGGCCATGATGAGAACGGACCTAGCTTGTAAGTACCCGAGTTAACGATTAGTATATATATTGTCTCTCGATTAGCTTACAATTGCAAAACTGAACTGAAGCTGTCCTCAAACATTGCGGCCTTAATGCTCATCCGCTCCGGATGTTTCGCTGATATATTTTTGTGTCATTCATAACCTCTGGGTTGTTAAACCATCATGCCGCAGGTATTATACTGACCCATCTGGAACCTTCTGGCAGTGCAATGCTAAAGCCATAGGTTCAGGCTCTGAGGGCGCTGACAGCTCTTTGCAGGAGCAGTACAACAAGGTGGGTTTTACTCTCTCCGGCTCGTCAGATATAAAATCATGGGTTTGCGTACGTATCCGTGACTCGAAATGCTTTGTGGTTGCAGGAGTTGACCCTCAAGGAGGCGGAGACGATTGCGCTCTCTATCCTCAAGCAAGTCATGGAAGAGAAGGTTACCGATTGCCTCTTAATTCAAATTTGACATATTGCCTCATGGTCTTTGTCTTCTATCGTTGTTTATTGATGAGCTGACTCGTCGGTGCTTAGGTGACGCCCAACAATGTCGACATTGCAAAGGTGGCACCGAACTACCATCTGTACACCCCTGCGGAGGTGGAGGAAGTCATCACTCGTCTATGATGAGCCTACAAAGACTGCTCGCTGTTGAAGCTCCTTATATTTCCTCAGTGAGCCAGTTTCTAAGAACTCAAGATGAGACGCTGGTTGTGCGTAAAACAGTTTCAGATGTTGACAATTTGGGAACAAAACTGTCAAATGCAGTCTTATGTTGTCTTTCCTTCTATATATGGTGACAATGTTAACCTCGAGATGCTTCTACTGCACAGGCCAGTTCCGTTGCTAAATGTTATGTTTTGACACTAAAGATTATAATTTCGTCACTAAAACCTCAAAAATGAAAGTTATTCTGCTGTCGGATTTTATCTGATTCTACTAAAGAAAACCACACAGGCAGAAAGCTACCTCTTCTTATTCTGATCAGGATTTCATCCGTTCGGAGGAATCCTAGGCAGATTTGAATCCAGCTGCTTCTCCTGCACCCTCGGATAAAGAAGACTCAGATGAAGAAGACTTAAGAGGATGGAAACGGTGCTGAGCCAGGGCCAGGCCTCGCTCCCACCATCTCCGTCAGCGAAGCTATGACAAGCAAGATGGCCAAAAGCGCCTCTGGGTGAGGGTGCAGTCTGTCGTGTTTTTGACTGAATTTTAAATCATGATTTAATAACAGGCATTCCGCGTCCAAGGCAGCTGATCCATTTGCAAGATGCATCACAGGACCATGTTAGCTTGCAATGGAAAACTACTAGCCTTGTTTCATTCTCTTCTTACTAACCCGACCGGGTCCGAGTCGATATTATTATCGGATTGCAGGCTGAATCTGGTTGAACCAGATCAAATCGGACGGTTCAACATAAAACCACCCAACCATACTGATATTAATGTGGGCAACTCCTACTAGCATACTGCATACAAAACTCATAAGAGGGATTCAAACGACTAACTACCACTAGAATATGAATAAATACAATAAAGTTAATAACTGTACTGTCGGCCAAACCGATCTGCCTGACCGGTCTAAACAACAAATTTAAAACCGGAGCCGTTGGTAAAATCGATCAATCCATCTGGTCTAATCGGCAAACTGGAAACCGGAGGCGTGATCGATTTCACCTCCAGTCCTACTTTTATGAAAAAAAGTAAGCAGGGTACCAAATAGTAATAAAGTCATTTTGCAATTTGCTCCAGAAGTCTGGGCAATTCGGTTCGACCCGGTCCAGCCGGTAGAATGTCACGGTCAACCCGACCCGTACCAGCCTCAACCGGTTGTCATTTTCTGTTGCTTCCATCCCAAGCCTCCAAACACTCTTCACACTCCTCCACCAGATCTCAACCATCATCATCGTCGTCGCTGTCGTCTCCTTCATCATCGTCTGTAACATTTTGCTACATCTCACCTAACTACCAATTGACACCACAAAGCTCACCAATCAAACAATTCTCCTTTTGCACAATGCGCGCCGCGGCACCGATTTCATCCCCCAGGGCTCCGCCGCGCCGCCGCTGATTCCGATCGTGAACGCGTTCGCAAGGTAGACAAACGCGCTAATGGATCACCGGCACCGAGATCCGTCCTCCGACGAGGACGACGACAACGACCGCGAAACCCTAATCGCGCAGCACGAGACGAACGGCACCGACTTGAAGCCCTCTTCCACTCCCCGCCTCTCCGCTTTCCGAATCGACAATGAGTTCAACCCGTCCCGGGCCCGACCCGCTTCGTGTCGGTCCGCTTCGACCGGGTCGAGTAAAAGGTACTACGCGGTGCTGCTAGCGATTCTGCTGCCGCTGGTGATCGTGGTTTTGTTTCTGACGACGGGTTTGCGGAGCTTGTTTGGCGGAGTTGGAGCCGAAGTGGGAGTTGCGTCTGGTGGTGGGGGTTTGGCGAGTGATCGGATGCGGGAGGCGGAGCTGCAGGCGATGGCGTTGCTGAGGCAGCAGCAGCTGGGGCTGTTAAGTATGTGGAACAGGACGTTGTTAAACTACACGAAATCATCCACCAATGTGTCTGATCAGGATGTGTTTTATGCTGCATTGTTTGATGATTTGAAGTCAGCTGTGCTGAGGCAGATTTCGCTGAATAAGGAGATTCAGCAGACTTTGTTGTCGCCGCATCAAGCGGGGAATGTGTCGGATTTGGGAGATGGGGTGGTTGTGGATCCTAGTTTTAGCGGGTATGATATGTGTCCGAAGGTTGATCAGATGTTGTCGGAGAGGAGGAGGATAGAATGGAAGCCT
>NQLW01000011.1:2615913-2639857 GCA_002312845.1 Kalanchoe fedtschenkoi
TGGGCCCAAGACACGTCATATTCCGCATTATTTAAAAATAAAGTTACTTTCAATATATCGAACTCATTTCCAATAAAGTTGAATGGAGTAAAGGACCCACGCACTAAGATTTTTCGCACTATGTGATTTTTAGATTTCGAGTTTTGTCTAATTTGTTAGTATATATTAATAACTTTTATGTCTGATAGATTAGTTAAATAGAATTGTAAAATTGTTATAAAATTTTGACATAAAACCTTAGCATACAGGAAAAGTTAATAAAAGATAAATGAGATAATCGGTTGATGTTATAATTTTATTATTTTTATTTACTAAATGATTGAGATGTTTGTTTCTTCCATTTAATATTATATGAACACTCTCTATAAATGAAAGAAAGAATGTTAGATAAGATGTTAAATGTTTAGCTTCAAAATTATGTGTTTCGAATTTAAAATTTCTAAAGACATCTAACTCACATTTGTAAACTTTTTTATAATTCAACATGAATTCCTTGTATTGTATTGTATTGTATTATATATATATACACACACGTTCAACATAAGAATTTACTGTATTAGATTCTGGATGTAGCTCTCCACTCTACACAAGGATCTTCAGATTCTGTTAGGTTAGGGCATCTTTAACCCATAAACCTAAAAAATAGGTTCGTGTCATGCCACGTGAGATTTGTGTTATGTCACATCAGTATCTCCATAAATCTCATTTTTATAAACCTTTCACCCATTGTCATAAACCTTCATACACTTTGCGCGTGGGACTCACCTACCATACTGTATTTTTTATATTTCTTCATATTAAACTAACTTCCAATTTATTAAATTTTTTACTACAGTGTGAATATTTATTTATATTATTTTTTGAGATTTATAAAAAATATAAAATTAAAAATTTTCACCAAACAATAATAATATTGTATTAAATATGATATTAAATGTTGTACACTTCAAACTTAAATAAAATAAAAACTACACAATTAACGATAAAATATGACAAATACAACTTAATTCAAATCGAGGTATCCGAATTGTTGTCAAATATGTTCCACCAAATCTGCTCAAAGTTGATGATGAAAATGTTTATCATGAAGCTCGGCGTGTCTCTGAATGTATTGTTGAAATTGAGGAGTACACCCTTGAGTTGGATTAATGGGAGGTTCTTCCTCTTCGTCCATCCAATTCACAGCTTCATCACCTTCTTCTTCGACGATCATATTATGTAAAATGATGCAAGCATACATTATATCTCGTAAATGATTTTTATACCAGAATCGTGTTGGACCACGTATAATAGCCCAACGAGATTGTAGCACACCAAAAGCACGTTCAGCATCTTTTCTTGCGAATTCCTGTTTCTCTTTAAATAATTTTCGTTTTGGATCTTCTAGATGAGAAAAACTTTTAACGAACGTGCTCCATTCGAGATATATGCCATCGGTTAGATAATAACCTTTCGTGTATGTTGACATATTTACCGTGAATTGAACTGTATGCGCATCACCTCTGAGTACATCATTGAATAATGGTGATTGATTGAGTACATTTATATCGTTGTTTGATCCAGCCACCCCAAAAAATGCATACCATATCTACAAGTCAGTTGAAACTACTACTTCGAGCATTATTGCAGGAACTCCATGATCGCCTCACGTGAATTGTCATTTCCATGCCACGGGACAATTTCTCCATTGCCAATGCATGCAGTCCAAGCTGCCTAACATTCCAGGAAACCCATGTTTATCAGAATGCATTTGCAGTAATCATTGAACATCAGCATGATTCGGTCTTCGCAAATACTTCTCTCAAAACACCTGTATTAAACAGTGACAAAATTTGTATAGACACTGAACAACCGTTAATTCACTCATTCGAAGATACTTATCATAGTGATCCGCCAGAGCTCCATAAGCTAACTGACGAATAGCAGCAGTACACTTTTGAATTGACGAGAAGCCCATCCTTCCACGAGCATCACCTCTCTGTTGAAAATAGACATCATTATTAGAAATATCACTCACTATGCGAAGAAATAATGCTTTTCGCATTCGAAACCTTCGCCGAAAGACATTGGGAGGGTAGACCGGTTGATCAGCAGAATAGTCTTTATAGAGACGATAATTTCCAATCTCACGTTCCCTTTCGATGTAAATTCAAGAGCACTGATTTATGCTGGTTGCTTGTTCTCTTCGTTGTTGTTCTTCTAGAAGCAAAAGCACCATTTGCTCATCAGTGTCATCTGTACACTGATCAATTAAAAATTGCTCATAATCAAAGCCGTCGGCCGAATGAGAGTTTTGTAACATTTTGACTCACAAAATTTAGATGGAGAGGCAAAATGAGAGTGTAATGTTTTAGTGCTTCCATAGATACATTTTATAGACATATATTTTGTAACGGCTAGTTTTTTTTTGGACAAGACAAATAATTTTTGTTATAAAGGCTAGTTCTCTTTAAATCTTAGCCACACTTTTTGTTGCAACAACTAGTTCTCTTTAAATGTTAGCCACACTTGTTGCAACGGTTAGTAAGCACTTCAAATTTTTCAAAGGCTAGTAATCACATAAATGTGAGTCAAACTTATTTTACATCAACTAATTTTGTTGAATTAATTTCATACTTAAACTTGAAAGGTGCATAAAATTAAGGAATGCCATGTTTGGCTTTGATAATTGAGCACATATGATTGTGAATGGCAAGTTGTTGGTCACTCATTGTAGTCGTGTCCTTCATCAATATCTCATAGTCAGCACAAAGCGTATCATCCTTTGCTTTGTTCTTAATTTCGTTAAGAACAACCAGTTTTGGAGCCTGAAATTATTATAACCTTTTCCATCGATTTTTGAATTCAACATTCACTGATTCAGTGACGTTCTTCTTTCCTTTTTCTTTTACTTTTCGTTTAGCAGCCTTCTGACCAATTGGACAACTCTCTGACTATTACCTCCATAAGAGTACTCATCGGTGTCACGATTTGATGATGAGGTATATGCTCCAGATTCACTTGTCTTGGCTTTCTTTGATGCATTTTGCGCTTCAATTTGTGCAGCCCACTTTGGTTCATCCTTCACCATCTCCCAAGTATGCATATATGGAAACTCTTTCTTCTTATGTGCATTTTTCCAATTCAACCGTGCTGCCTCTATTATTTGATTATCTGACCACCCACTGTGATGATCAGATACAATTTGATTACAATAACCATTAAATTCATTTGCCTGTGGCATTAAGAAGTAGTAATGTGGCTTGATTTGAGATTCTTCTCTTTCGATTTTGGTCTTGCGGTACGTGTTGAAGTAGTCCGTCACACGACCCCAAAAGCTCCCTCTAGTTTGAGCATTTCCAATTACAGAATCATTACTTATGGTTAGTCATGCACTGATCAACATCTCCTCCTCTTCAGCAGTCCACTTGACAGAACAACTACTTTTTTCTTATGTAGCAGTGGGTGGAACCTCACTTTCAGCCACTATTACGTGATCTTGATCTCCTTCCGTCGATCGGTTAGGATGTGGAGCAATTGAAGGATGTGGCATAATATTTTGTCCATATCCGGCATAGTAACTTGGATTAAATGGGTGAGAAGAATTAGGAAAAAAAGGATATGAAAATGGTGGGTAAGAAGAAGAATTCATAAAATGAATATCTTGAGGAGTAGGAGGTGTAGCCGGAAATTGGTTGTGAGTAGGAGGAATTGGAGAATTTTGTGAATTGGAATTTGAATTGGATAAAGGTGGTGAATTTCCAAAATTTGGAGAATTCATGAAATTCATGAATCCTCCTCGAAATGGATTATCACTCATTTGAAAAATATATGACCTAAGAAAATTTGTATGTTGCAAGAGATTGAGAATTTTCGAATATTGAGCAATTGAAAGATTGAGAAAGAATGATAGGGATGAGTTGAAGTGTGTGAATTATTTGAGTATTTATAGTTGAAAAAAATTAATTTTAATAATTTTTTATTTTTTAAACTCACTGTAACGGTAAAAAAAAATTTGGACATTGAATTTCAACGGTTATTTTTAACGTAAACTACAACGGCTATAAAATATTTAAATATAACTATATACGGCGTTTATTATATGAAAACGCCGTATAAGCCCAACCCAAATTATTTTAAAAACTCTAAATGCATATACGGCGTTTAAAACTTAAAAACGTCGTAAAAACATTCGACAATAACATATACGACGTTTCTAACCTAAAAACGCCATATAAACTCTATACCTTAGACGGCGTTTTCAGGTTAGAAACGCCGTATTATATCCATGGAGCACATCATCTGTGTGGAGGGGTATCATGTCAGACGAGCATAAACGATTATCCACAACGGAGCTTCATGCCAGGTAAGCTTTATATTCTGACATGAACCTCTTCCTTGAACCTCCGTTAAAGATGCCCTCTGGAAAGGAAAATTGAGTGGAGTAGAGGGGACTGGAAATAGCAGAAGATGATGAGATTTTGGGCAGAGAGGAGAGGGATTGGAGCAGATTTTTCGATTTTTTTTTCAATTATTCTTCTTAGAGAATGTATAAGAGTTGAACTCTTAAATTATATTTCAACCCTACTATTTTATCAAATACTAAACACAATCTGTATGTGACAAATTTTATCGTAGCTAGCTCTACACTTTACATATAGATTTCTTATCTCGACTATCCATGTGTCGTTTTTTTTATAGCTCTACATAAGTATTAGAAAATACTATGATTTGTTGCTTTTTTAGTTAAAAAAAAAATTGCATTTCATGTTATTGCTTCTCTTGTTGTCATTAAAATGTGTCGATGGTGAAAACAACTTTCACAACTAAATGGCAAAAAAATCTCAGTAATTTTTCCTTTGTTGACCCACTCATTTAATTTTGCATCACTATTGGAACAAAATTTGGATGCATGTAACAAATGCATCCAAAAATATATAGTTGAAAATGGCTTCCATTCGGACATATTTACTTCTCAACAACGTTGTTATGATTATGTATTAAGCTCTCGTGCATCGAACAGACTTTTGCATTGTTTTCTATGATCGACCATACATCATTGTTCTAAAAGGCGGCCGCCTAGCCGCCTAGGCGGCCGCCTAATCTCTGGGCGGTTCAAAAACGCCCCGCCTAGCCGCCTAGCGCCTAATTATTTTATATATTTTATTTTTAAAATAAAATTAAATTTTATAGGTATAATTTTATAATTAATTATTAAATATATTATTAATATATATAACTCCGCCTAATCATCCGATTAATCCTTCCGCCTAATCCCCGCCTAGCCGATTAATCCCTAGGCCCCAAGCAAACCGCCTAGGACCGCCTAGCGCCTTTTAGAACACTGCCATACATCATCAATCAGGCACGTTCTCATTAATTGGGACATTAATTGACATGTGAATGATGCGAGGAAGTAAATAGAGTAGTTAGAAAGTCAAATTAAGTAAACTTATTATAACCTAACCTCTTAATGTGAACATAGAAAGATAGTGAATTAATAATATTAATCATGTCATTACGTTCTAATCTAGGCAGTTGAGCTTATGTAAAGTCGAATTAAGTAAACTTATTATAACTTAAGCTGTTAATGCGAACATAGAAAGATAGTGAATTAATAATATTAATCATGTCATTAAGTTCTAATCCAGGCAGTTGAGCTTATGTAAAGTCAAATTAAGTAGACTTATTATAACTTAAGCTGTTAATGTGAACATAGAAAGATAGTGAATTAATAATATTATCATGTCATCACGTTCTAATCTATTCACTTGGGCAGTTGAGCTTATGTAAAATGTCAGAAAAATCAAAGTGGAATAAAATATTTGTATAGAAATTATTTAGTTTTCAGTTAAATCGAACTCATTTTTATTTTCAAGGAGTTACTCCTTTCAGTGGCGGATCCAGAAAAATTAATCAGTGGGGTCAAAATAAAATTAACGTCAATTCAATTTGTGATTCACCAGTTTGATTCTCGAGTTTTTATTATATATCTAAAAATATTATTTTTAAAAAATAACTACATCAACCTAAAATAAATCTAAAAATAATAAAAAAAAGTAGTAGACTCGTGTTTTAACTCTCTTCAAAGTAAAACATAAAAAAAACAATGAGAAATAAATTATCTTATAAATTTTTGAATTGGAACAAAACTCTTACAATCTAGATCAATTTTTTCAACGCTAAATTTAAATAGTAAAAACAGGATGAATAATGCGGCGAAATCGGGCTATTAGCACGCCTGTCCAGATTTTTATACTTTAAATAAATTAATTATAATGATTCTAATTATGTATATAATAAATATATTTAAATTGACAGAAAAAGGCTACATATGAATTTAATTTAAAAAATAGAGACTTTGTATTTGGGCTTGGGCTATAATCGAGTAACAAAATTTCACTAACCCTAAAATATCCTTGCACATTAGGAGTAACTCTTCTGTGGTACGGGAGTACCTACTCCCTTGTACGACGTCGTTTTGATTTTAATCAAAACGACGTCGTTTCATACAATCCTTGCATAACTTCATTTCATATTTCACCAAAACGACGTCGTTTTTTATGTTTAACAATAAAACGTGTTACACCTCATTCTTCATCAGAAATGTCTCCACATTCACCAGAATTGCTTATATATTCGCCAGAATTGCTCCTATATTTATCAGATTATTTTATGGTCTAAATTTATTTTTTTTGCTTCCATATTCATCAGAATTTATTGGATATTCACCAAAATTGCTTATAAATTCACCAGAATTTATCCTATATTTATCAGATTATTTTATGATCTATATTTATTTATTTTGCTTCCATATTCATTAGAATTCATTGGATATTCACCAGAATTGCTTATATATTCACCAGAATTTTTCCTATATTTATCAGATTATTTTATGGTCTAAATTTATTTTTTCTGCTTCCATATTCATCAGAATTCATTGGATATTCACCAGAATTGCTTATATATTCACCAGAATTTTTCCTATATATATCAGATTATTTTATGGTCTAAATTTATTTTTTTTGCTTCCATATTCATCAGAATTCATTGGATATTCACCAGAATTGCTTGTATATTCACTAGAATTTTTCCTATATTTATCAGATTTTCTGGTGAATATATAAGCAATTCTGGTGAATATCCAATAAATTCTGATGAATATGGAAGCAAAAAAAATAAATATAGACCATAAAATAATCTGATAAATATAGAAAAATTTCTGGTGAATATATAAGCAATTCTGGTGAATATCCAATGAATTCTGATGAATATGGAAGAAAAAAAAACAAATTTAGGCCATAAAATAATCTGATAAATATAGGAAAAATTTGGTTAATATATAAGCAATTCTGGTGAATATCCAATGAATTCTGATGAATATGGAAGCAAAAAAATAAATATAGACCATAAAATAATCTGATAAATAAAGAAAAAATTCTGGTGAATATATAAGCAATTCTGGTGAATATCCAATGAATTCTGATGAATATTGAAGCAAAATAAATAAATTTAGGACATAAAATAATCTGATAAATATAGGAAAAATTCTGGTGAATATATAAGCAACTCTGGTGAATATCCAGTAAATTCTGATGAATATGAAAGCAAAAAAAATAAATATAGACCATAAAATAATCTGATAAATATAGGAAAAATTCTGGTAAATATACAAGCAATTCTGGTGAATATCCAATGAATTCTGTTGAATATGAAAGCAAAAAAAATAAATTTAGGTCATAAAATAACCTGATAAATATAGGAAAAATTCTGATGAATATATAAGCAATTCTGGTGAATATCCAATGAATTCTGATGAATATGAAAGCAAAAAAAATAAATATAGACCATAAAATAATCTGATAAATAAAGAAAAAATTCTGGTGAATATATAATCAATTCTCGTGAATATCCAATGAATTCTGATGAATATGGAAGCAAAAAAAATAAATTTAGGACATAAAATAATCTGATAAATATAGGAAAAATTCTGTTGAATATATAAGCAATTCTGGTGAATATCCAATGAATTCTGATGAATATGGAAGCAAAAAAAATAAATTTAGGCCATAAAATAATCTGATAAATATAGGAAAAATTCTGATGAATATATAAGCAATTCTGGTGAATATCCAGTAAATTCTGATGAATATGAAAGCAAAAAAAATAAATATAGACCATAAAATAATCTGATAAATAAAGAAAAATTTCTGGTGAATATATAAGCAATTATGGTGAATATCTAATGAATTCTGATGAATATGGAAGCAAAAAAAATAAATTTAGACCATAAAATATTCTGATAAATATAGGAAAAATTCTGGTGAATATATAAGCAATTCTGGTGAATATCCAATGAATTTTGATGAATATGGAAGCAAAAAAAATAAATATAGACCATAAAATAATCTGATAAATATAAGAAAAATTCTGGTGAATATATAAGTAATTTTGGTGAATATCTAATGAATTCTGATGAATATGGAAGCAAAAAAAATAAATTTAGGCCATAAAATAATCTGATAAATATAGGAAAAATTCTGGTGAATATATAAGCAATTCTGGTGAATGTGGAGACATTTATGATGAAGGATGAGGTGTAACACGTTTTATTGTTTAATCACAAAAAACGACGTAGTTTTGGTGAAATAAGAAATGAAGACACTCAAATTGTATGAAACGACGTCGTTTTGATTAAAATCAAAACGACGTCGCTCCGAGGAGTAGGTACTCCCGGAGTACACAAGAATTTGCGGTACATTGGAGTCCACCGACAGACACCGTGGCACGGGAGAAAGAGGCAAGGCGCAGGGAAACAGACAGAGGTGCGGCGTGGCTGTGTAAGTGTGGGAGCGGCTCAACGCGGCCGAGTGGAGTGCGACAGTCCATAGCAGGTCGTGTCGGATTCTTTCGTGGATAACTAGTGAGAAGTCATAAATCGAGTGGGATCTTTCGGACTACATCCGCAGTCTTTTTGGCTTTCTATTGTTTACTACTTTCAATTTTAACAGAACGGCAGATCTATTTGAGAGGGGTTCATATTAAGATTTTTTTACGAATAAGTCCAATGTTATACCGAAATTTATTTTTCCACTGTGGTCATCTGACCCCTCTCATCGTGCTATGGATCCGTCACTAAGTCCCTCCGTTCTCTGTTACATGTCGTTTAAGATTAATTTGAGTATATTAAGATAAAATTAATGCTAGCAGTTGAACAAATTTAATGAATGGATGGTTAATATTTTCATAAAAAAATTCGTGAAAAAAGTAAAATTGATATATGCTTACCGATTGGGAATATATTTTTTTATTGAATATGATAATAAAGTGATTAATGTTTTACAATTTAAGATAGTTGTTGACATTAAATACGCATTAAAAATTTTTAAGTGACAAGTAAAAGTGGACAAAAATATTCGATTACGTGACATGTAAAAGATAATAGAGGGAGTAATCAATATTGGACTTTTTTTCAATTTAATCCCTCAATAAACAAGATTAGTTAGCAAGTTTAATAAGTTGAAGTATATTTAGCATAAGAAACAGTTAGTTTTAGGTAGTTAATTCCCAACAGCATTAATATCTTTATTTCGACGGTAATTAGTTTTAATTACTTTTGTTAAGCAGAAAATAGATTATTTTTTGATCTTACTTAAACGACATTTTAGTCTTGAATCTCAGACAGCACTGACACAACCCACAGCCATTCTATTTCCGTAAAATCGTTCTCACTCGCTTGAAATTCCCAGAATCTCGAAAATGTCGGAATCCACCGACCCCGCCCAGGCAATCGCCGCTGCAGGAACCGGCGGATCGGATGCGAACGAAGGCGCCGCCGCCACCGAGTGCGGCGACGTTCCAGCTCCGGAGGTGGCGGCTGTGGCTCCGCTGCGGAGCAGCGAGCCCGAGGAGGAGGAGGAAGAAGGTGCGTGAGTTGTTGCTGCTGTTGTTTAAAGTTTGAAGCTTTTGGATTCTGGGTGTCGCTGACGCTATGTTACTGAGTTAATTTTAGGATGGAAAGGTAAAAGAGAGTGAAGGAGAGGAAAGAAAAAGAATTGTTCATGGATGAAGGATTTGGGGTGGAAGGAGGGATATCATTTTACCGAAAATGGGAGGGAAAAGTTTAAGGATATTTTTGTCCATTTTTAATTTTTTTCTCATAAACCTCCAAATTTTTTTTTGCATTAGGGAACACTCATTTTTTTTTTCTTTCCCTTCCGTTTCATCTTTTTCTCTCCCCTCTTCTTTCTCTCCAAACACATGAAGACAGCCTGAATATTGAAGCTTTATTATTATTTTTCAAAAATTTAATTGGTTCTTTTCGGTAAAGGTGAGTGATTCAGTAGCTGTTGATTCTTGTTATGGGGTTCTGCTTCGTGGGTATTTGATTGTGAGCTTAGTGGCGGCCGTAGCTTGATACCTGGTGGATTTGGGTTGAGAAGAGTTGGAAAATCAGTGATTCGTTGACTCTTGATTTGTTGAAAATGTCTGGGTTCAGATTAGGATTCAAAGGGGCTTGGGGACCTAGGACCCCCCAAAGTCATACATAAGCTTTATGGCTCAGTAAGTGTTTGTTGCATTCTGAGGTTCTTAAAGCTTGAAGTTGACGCCGCGTGTAATTAAAGTTTTCATTTTTTGCCTTATTCGTTTGTGTTGGTAACTTGCAGTCGAGGCGCACATGAATAGAGCCACACACTGTTCAAGAAGCTCTACGCAGCTCTACAAAGCTGTGATCGTGGGAGACTGGGAAAGGGCAGAAGTCATCATCAACTCCCAGAAAACCGCATTAAGCGAGCACATCACGCAAGTATGCGAAACCATCCTTCACGTCTCCGTCGGCCAGCCAAACACAAAGTTCGTGCAAGAGCTCGTGAAGTCGATGACCAAGGAGCAGCTGGAGCAGAAGGATCGGTTCGGGAGGACTGCGCTCTGCTCGGCCGCCATCGCCGGAAACACCGAAGCGGTGAAGATTCTGGTCAATGCCGATCCCGACTTGCCCTCCATACTGAGCAACCGGTACTACTCGCCGCTTCACTATGCGGCTAAGTACGGACATAAGAAAACGGTTCGATATTTATCCACGGTCACTGATTTGGACTATCAGTCGCCTCATCTTACGGCTTCTGGCGTCACGTTGCTCAACCTTCTTATTTCTGCTGATTTCTTCGGTAAGTATGCAAATTTCATCAGACATTTTAGACCTTTTTTTTCTTACGTACGTTTTAGCATTTATTTTTGTTAAAAAAAACGCATATTTGATTTCGTTTCTTAACGTGTGTAGCGATGGCCTGTGATCAGCTTAGAAAGCTTCCAGACTCCGCACTCAAGGAAGACAGCGTCGGCAAAGATGTTTTCCAAACACTAGCTCAAAAACCGTCCGCTTTTCCCAACGGAAATCCCAGCGGATATTGGAAAAGTTTCATCTATTACAGTATGATCCGTTATCATATCACCAACCCGATAAATTTCATACGCCCGTTGATAACGAAAGCTATTTTGGTTAATGCAGTGATTGTGGTCGAGAAACAAGAGATTCCTACCGAGTGCACGAACGGCTCCGATGAGGAGAACCCTCAGGCATACTCGAAAGCCTCGCCAGCTCCTTCTGGTAGTTCTGGATTTCTTCAATCAATCGGTACAAAATTTTAACCGAATCGTCCTTCTTCCAAAAGCGCAGACTCCTCACAAGATCTGTAAATATTTACCAGCCCAATCTAATCTTTGATTTCCGTTTCAGGCAAGTTCTTCAGAAAAGATCTCGTCGTGCTCTGGAAGGCTTTCCACATCTGTAAGAAATTCGATTTCTTTTTCTTCCGATTTTTGCAAGAAAATGTATAAAGCTTTGAACCTCATTTGATATATATTAATCTGATACGAATTCGGTTCTGCAGTCCCATTCATAAACAAAGTCTACCACGAGAAGCTGGAGCACACCGAGGCGCTCGGGCTTCTCAAGGCCATGTGCGACAGAGTGGTTGCATGCCACGGAGACTGCTTCAAGCTGCTCGAGGACCCGGTCAGGACCGCCGCAAGGCTGGGGATCCACGAATTTGTATTGGAGACGCTCTCTGCGTCTCCCGAGCTCATCTGGTCCTTTGACGACGAAAATCGCCACAGCATTTTCCACATTGCCGTTTTGAACCGCCACGAGAAGATCTTCAGCATCATCGGCAAGAGGTACACGCATAAGCACCCTGCTGCGGCCCTGAGGGATAAGGATGAGAATAATATCTTGCATCTGGCCGGAAGGTTGGGGCCTTGCAGTGAAGTGTCCGGCGCTGCGCTTCACATGCAGCGCGAGCTTCAATGGTTCAAGGTAATATCTGACTTTCGCCTTGTTGCTAGAAATTGATAAATGCAGCAATCAATTTACTAAACTAGGAAAAAATTGTGATAGTTCGCCAACTTTTTCGTTGGTAAAAGATTTATATGCAATTTTTTTCCGTAGTCACAAGTAATTGAAAAATGATTTTTTTTCGAGAATAATCTTTTTTGACAATTTTATATCAAGAATACCTTACCTTTTTATTTGTTATCAGCAATACCCTACTTTTTGATTTCCGCTGGTAACAACAGCGGATTTAGGTGTAAGCAATCCGCTGGTACTAATTACGGATTTAACATGTCATGTTTTAAATCCACGGTGGCACACACATGACGGTACACGTAGACGGTAACTAGACAAATCCGCTGGTACTACCAGCGGATTTGTTCTAAACTTTCTCTCTCCAGTTCACCAAACAAACCCTATCCCCAAGTTGTCCCGTTCACCCAATCTCTCCATCTTCACCACTATCACATTCATCATCATTTACTCACCTCAACAATCCAAGCTCCAATCTTTCCTCCAAACCCATCAATGGCCGAATCAGATGACCAACTCCATAAACCAAACAACCCAACAGCGGTTGTGGTAATGACAACCCTTGTGGGGGCAGAGGTGGAGTAGATGCGGTCGCGGCGGAAGGAGAAACGCGTGGGTGGCGGAGATGGAGCGGGAGGACGTGCGGGTGGCGGAGATGGAGCGAGAGCGGGAGCAGGAGGACGCGGGTGGCTGCACCGCCGGATCCACAAATCGGCTATGGAGGCGGCGACGTTGAGGACGCGGGTGGTGGAGACGGACCGGGAGGACGCAGGTGGCTGCACCGCCGGATCCATAAATCGACCACGGAGGCGGCGTTGAGGACGTGGGTGGCGGAGATGGAGCGGGAGAACGTAAGGGTGAAGGAGGCGTCGGAGGAAGGTCGGCGCCTGGGATTGTGAGGATGATGGTAGGTGAGAAAGTTTAGAACAAATCCGCTGGTAGTACCAGCGGATTTCCTAGTCACCGTGTAGGTGTACCGTCATATTTGTGCTGTCGTGGATTAAAACGTGACATGTTAAATCCGTGGTTGGTACCAGCGGATTGTTTACCCAAATCCGCTGTTGTTACCAGCGGAAATCAAAAAGTAGGGTATTGTTGATAACAAACCAAAAGATAAGGTTTTCTTGATATAAAACTATCAAAAAAGGTTACACTTGAAAAATGCAGGAATCAATTTGCTACACTAGTAAATAATATGATATTTTCAGTGACAAATTGTTTCACTGGTAAAAGATTTAGTTACAAGTTTTCTAATGCTAAAGGTTTTGTAACAAATTTTTTTCCGTTGGTAAAAGGTTCAATGTCAAATTTTTTGTCGGTAGAAGTTTTAGCGACCCCTAATATGTAATTTTCGCCCTCTATTTATCCGTAAAACCTCTGATTTTTATTTTTTTCGCATCTGTCGAGATCATTTTCTTTTTTTAATAATTTTCGTAACATTTTTGAATACGTATGAAAATTTTGGTAACGTTTGACAGGAAGTGGAAGATTTCGTTCTGCCGGCGTACAAGGAAAAGATGAACAAAGCGGGGAAGACTCCCCGGATGGTGTTCAGCGAGGCGCACAAGGAGCTAGTGGACAAGGGCGGGCTGTGGATACGCAACACGGCGTCGGCATGCTCCATCGTGGCCTCGCTCATCATCACCACCATGTTCTCGGCGGCCATAAAATTCTCGTACGGGGCGAACCAGAGCCGCCCCTTCCTGGTGTTTGCGGGGGCGGACGCAGTGGGGCTGTTCTCGTCCTCGACGGCGGTGTTCATGTTCCTGGGGATCCTGACGTCGCGGTGCTCGGAGGAGGACTTCCTGGAGTCGCTGCCGAGGCGCCTGATCATCGGGCTGATGACCCTCTTCATCTCGATCGTGGCGATGATGGAGGCGTTCGGGGCGACCCTGCACATCCTGCTGTTTGATATAGTGGGCTGGGTCGTGATCATCCCGATAGCGATCGTGGCGTGCCTGCCGATAGCCTTCTTCATCAAAATGCAGTTCCCGCTTATTGTCGACATGCTTCTCTGCACCTATCTGCCCAGTGTGTTTTACTGATCCCAGGTTATGTTATGTATCTTCTTCGTCTGTACTGTATGCCAGCGAGCTCTTTTCTGGCCTTAATCCAACGGTGCCTGTCACTTTTCGCCGTGTAGTTGTGATGAATATGCGCGCCAATTATTGAAGCTTTGACGAGCCTCTATGGTTTTATTTTTCTTTTTTAAAAAAGAAAAGTTTCCGTCACCGAGACTCGGAATAGAAGGGGATTTCGTTTACGCTAAACAAGAAAATTATGAATGTACTCGCTCTGTCATCTTTTACATGTCACTTAATCAAATTTTTTTATCCATTTTTACTTGTCACTTGACAATTTTCAATGCGTATTTAATATCAACAACTACCTTAAAACGTCAAACATTAATCACTTCTTTATCATAATCAATAACAAAATCATTCATCACCACTAATAATCTACCAATTTTACTTTTTGCACGAATTTTTTTAAAAAAACACCAACCACCCACTCATTAAATTTGTTTAACCGCTAACATTAACTTCGTCTTAATCTACTCAAATCTACCTTAAACGACATGTATTAGAGGACGGAGGGAGTATATCACTTAATTTATATGTTTTCTTTGGTTTTAAGGAACTTCACCGTATGCTCTCTCTCTCTGTTATATTTTGCTTTATCACTTAACCAAATTTATTTGTTTGTTGTCTCTCGACATAGTAATTTTGAATGCATAGTTAGTATTAGAATTATCTTCAAATATTAAATATTAATCACTTTATTATTATAATCACTAGTAAAAATTTATTAATTTTATCATTTGTACGAAATTTAAAAAATATATTATCTGTGAATTATTAAATTTCTTCAATAGTAAGTATTAATATTTTCTTAATCTACTTAATTTAACCTTAAATGACTAGATGGATGGAGTAGGATGCATTTACAAAATTAGAGACGTTTGGTATCAAGTAGTATTGTTGATAAATTTTATTTTTTTTGGTATAAAAGTAAAATGGCCTGTTAATAATTGACGGGAGCCGTGTGTACAACTATCTTGTCATCAAATAATAGTATGAGATTATTTTCTTCGTATTTATTCTAATAGTTGTCGTGTGCATATGTATCGAATATTTTCTTTTTATTTATCCGGATAACCGTAATAAATTATCAAAATTGAATCGGAGCAAATTTTGATCTGATTCAAATATACATATGGTGTAAATTGAACGGCCGATTCAATACAAAACCGCTCAAATCTGACAGATGTTATGATAAACCGGTATTTGTAGCAAGAGTAAAGCCAATCGGCTTTGAACCCATTACCTACCATTCTTAAGCAACTATCTTGTCGTTAGACTATGCTTCCTATTGAGCATCAATGCCCAAGTCCTTGGGCTAAAGATAAGTCCAAAATTGAACACAAAAGAGGAGCCCAAAATGAAGAGAAGAGGAGAAGGATGTGGAGTTCTCTAGAACTCTTTGGATCCTCCTACATGAAGTAGATTTTTCTAGAGTTCTTATTTCTAGCCATTGGATGAATTTCATCCTAGCCATCTATTTCCCTTTGTAACAAGTATAAATACCCCCTCATGTAGTCATTTGTAATCATCCAAGAAATAAATAGTGAGCTTTCTAGCAAGGTGTGAGTTTCCTACAAAGTTTCTCTCCAATATTTCTCTCCACTTTTATTCATTATTCCCAACACTTCCTTGTTTGGAATTGTTTACTCAACAAAGTAATGATACAATATAATAAAATTAATTTACGATCCACCTGCTAAGGGCGTTCTCTGCTATGGTCCTCCTGGCACAGGCAAAACTCTTCTTGCTCGAGCTGTTGCAAATAGAACGGATGCATGTTTATTCGTGTTATTGGAAGTGAGCTTGTTCAGAAGTATGTCGGTGAGGGAGCTAGAATGGTTCGTGAGCTATTTCAGGTGAGAAACTGCCACCAAGAAAATGCTAGACGTTACCGTTCTTAATTCCCACTCTTGGTGACTCATGGAACTATTCGGATTTCATGCAGATGGCTCGTTCAAAGAAAGCGTGTATTGTATTTTTTGATGAAGTGGATGCCATTGGGGGAGCTCGTTTTGATGATGGAGTTGGTGGGGACAATGAGGTTCAGCGTACCATGCTTGAGATTGTCAATCAACTCGATGGGTTTGATGCTAGAGGAAATATCAAGGTTCTGATGGCTACCAACAGGTAAATATACTCGTAAGTCGTAACCAGTTGCTGACCACTGTTTTTCAATTCCTTCTATGACAAGTCTTACAAAAATGTGCTGCAATATATATTGCAGACCAGACACTCTTGACCCTGCGCTGCTGCGGCCTGGTAGATTGGACCGTAAGGTGGAGTTCGGTCTTCCAGACTTGGAGAGCAGAACGCAGATCTTCAAAATCCACACACGAACCATGAACTGTGAAAGAGACATCCGCTTTGAGCTCCTCGCTCGCCTTTGCCCAAATTCCACAGGTAAACTGCATTATGGCAACCTAGTCTCAATCTCCCGAATTGTTACTTTTTCTGTGGAGTACTTATTCGTTTTCAGTGAAGATACTAATCTTCCTGTCACCGATTCTCAGGGGCCGATATCAGGAGTGTATGCACAGAAGCGGGTATGTACGCCATCAGGGCTCGAAGAAAGACCGTCACCGAAAAAGACTTCCTTGACGCGGTCAACAAAGTCATCAAGGGATACCAGAAGTTCAGCGCAACGCCCAAGTATATGGTATACAACTAAGCAACAGGAATCTAGATCTGAACCCAACTTCCATGCCTCTTTTTCCTGAATTGCTGAGCTGTAGCTTTTCACTTACATTTGAACTCGAGAGTTCTTGTCAATGGTTGAACAGCATGTTTTTTTCCAACTCCCTAGTGAAGTTTCAACTGAATCTGAGCTCAGCAATACAGTATATCTGAAACAGCATAGTATGGCAGATGGGCGAAATGTTAAACGTCAATAAAACATTTGTGGCTCTTTTGTAAAAGGGCAGTATTTCTGTGGGCATGAAACAGCCTTTTGGTCTTCGGCTTATTTCAGAAGGCCGTAGCTGTAGGGCCCATGGTACAATGGAAACAAACTTATGGGCCTGAAACTGCATCGAGTGAAATGGGCCCAAGACACGACATATTCTGCATTATTGAAAAATAAAGTTACTGTCAGTACTATATCGAACTCATTTCCAATAAAGTTGAATGTAGTAAAGGACCCACGCCAATAAAGTTGAATGGGGTAAAGGACCAACGCACTAGGATTTGTCGCACTATGTGATTTTTAGATTTCGATTTTTGTCGAATTTGTTAGGATATATTAATAACTTTTATGTATGATAGATTAGTTCAATAGAATTGTAACATTGTTATAAAATTTTGATATAAAACCTTAAAATGCAGGAAAAGTTAATAAAAGATAAATGAGATAATCAGTGGATGTTATAAATTTTATTATGTTTATATACTACATGATTTAGATGTTTATTTCTTTTATTAATATTATACAAAAGAATGTTGGATAAGATGTTAAATTTTTAACTTCAAAATTATGGGTTTCGAATTCAATATTTCTAAAGACATCTAACTCACCTCTATAAGCATTTTTTATAATTCTACATGAGTTTCTTCTATTGTATTCCATATATATATATATACATATATATACACACGCTCAACATAAGGATTCACTGTATCTGATTCTGGATGTAGCTCTACACTCTACACAAGGATCTTCGGATCCTGTTACGAAAGGAAAAGTGAGTGGAGCAGAGGAGATTAGAATAGCAAAAGATGATGAGATTTTGGGCAGTGAGGAAGAGGGATTGGAGCATTTTTTTCTTTCAATTCCTCTTCTTAGAGAATATATAATAGTTGAACTCTTAAATTATATTTCAATCTTATTATTTTATCAAATATTAAACACAATCTGTATATGATAAATTTTAGGGATAAAACCCAAAACGGGACCTGAACTATCACCACTTACCTAATTGCGGTCAGAACTACCACAATTTTCAAAAAGGGTGCGATGAAAAAAAAATTGGACTGATTTTCTAAAATAAAATTTGTCATTACATTCCTAACCTAATATTATTACAAGACTTTTGATTAGGAAACAATAAAGAAAACAACGTCTTTTGAGCACATAAAGAATATTAGATAATACGTCATTTGATTATCAAAATAAATTATGTCATTTTAAGCACATAAAGAAAACAACGTCTTTTGATAACTAAATGACGTAATTTTTGCACACAAATTTAAGTCTTATAATAATATTAGGTTTGTAATATAATGGTAAATTTTAATTTAGAAAATCAGTCCAATTTTTTTTTCATTGCACCCTTTTTGGAAATCATGGTAGTTCTAACCGCAATTGGGTAAGCGGTGATAGTTCAGGACCCCTTTTGAATTTTTTCCCTAAATTTTATGGTGACTAGCTCTACACTTTACATATAGATTTCTTATCTCTCGATTATCTATGTGACGTTTCTTTTATAGCTACTAGAAAATACAATGATTTGTTGCTTTTTTAATAAAAAAAAATTGCATTTCATGTTATTGCTTCTCTGATTGTCACTAAAATGTGTCGGTAGTGAAAACAACTTTCACAACTAAATGGCAAAACAATCTCAATAATTTGTCCTTTTGTTGACCCACTCATTCAATTTTGCATCACTATTGGAACAGAATTTGGATGCATGTAACAAATGCATCCAAAAATATATAGTTGAACACTCATTTAATTTTGCATCACTATTGGAACAGAATTTGGATGCATGTAACAAATGCATCCAAAAATATATAGTTGAAAATGGCTTCCATTTGGACATATTTACTTCCCAACAACGTTGTTATTATCATGAATTAAGCTCTCGTGCATCGAACAGACAGCTAAAATAAAATGGTATTTATTCAAAATAGAATGTTTTTCAACTTGAGTATATTCAAGCTACGACATATGACAAACGAAGAAACGAATATTAAAAATTAAAACAACGTGATTTTATAATGTATGTAATTCGCTTAACAGTCTCGAATTAAAATCTCATTATTATCAAAATTTTATATTGATCGACCAAACATCCTCAATCAGGCACGTTCTCATTAATTGGGACATTAATGCCGCGTTGGTTTGGTTTATGAAAATAACGTCAAACACCCAATGTTCAAAAAAATGCTATATGAAATATTTAAATTTATAATAATAGAAAATTATACATCCTTTTAATATATACCACCAGATCAAATAATACGAAATTTTCTATTCATTTTTTCTTCTTGCTAATTTTTTTTTACCAGAAATTAATTCAGCCACCATTCTATCATGGGTTTATTAAGCTAATCATATGCATGCTTATTTTTTAAAAAATAATTAATTTATCTATACAAATCCAAAGTCATTTTGCGTGAGTTATATTCTTGAGTCTTGACCTTTCTTAATCTGAGATGGTTAAATAAAATGTGAAAATTGCGCCATACTCATTTCGTCCTCTAATTCATGTCGTTTAAGATTAATTTGAATAAATTAAGATGAACTTAATACTAGCGGTTGAGCAAATTTAATATGTAGATGATTAATGAAAAAAATCGTACAAAATGTAAAATTGGTAGATGATTACTGGTGAGGAATAAATTTTTTATTGCTTATGATAATGAAGTGATTGAAAAAAATTAGTGATATTAAATACGCATTGAAAATTATTAAGTGATAAATAAAAATAAATAAAAAATTTCGATTAAATGATATGTAAATGAGGCTAGAGGGAGTAAATAGAATAGCAAGAAAGTCAAATTAAGTAGATTTATTATAAACTGAATTGTTAATGTGAACATAGAAAGATAGTGAATTATAATAATATTAATCATGTCATCACGTTCTAATCTAGGCAGTTGAGCTTATGTAAAATGTCAGCAAAATCAAAGTCGAATAAAATATTTTTATATAAATTATTTAGTTTTAGTTAAATCGAATTCATTTTTATTTTCAAGGAGTTAATCAATATTGGATTTTTGTTCAGTTTAATCCCTCAATAAACAAGATTAGTTAGCAAGTTTAATAATTTAAAGTATATTTAGCATAAGAAACAGTTAGTTTTAGGCAGTTACTAATTTACAACAGTATTAATATCTTTATTTCAACGGTAATTAGTTTTAATTACTTCTGTTAAGCAGAAAATAGATTATTTTTTTAATTTATTTAAACGACATTTTAGTCTTGAATTTCAGACAGCACTGAAACAACCCACAGCCATTCTATTTCCATAAAATCATTCTCACTCGGTTGAAATTCCCAGAATCTCGAAAATGGCGGAATCCACAGACCACGCCCAGGCAATCGCCGCTGCAGGAACCGGCGGATCGGATGCGAACGCAGGCGCCGCCGCCACCGAGCGCGGCGGCGTTCCAGCTCCGGAGGTGGCGGCTGTGGGTCCGCTGCCGAGCAGCGAGCCCGAGGAGGAGGAGGAAGAAGGTGCGTGAGTTGTTGTTGTTGTCGTTGTTTAAAGTTTGAAGCTTTTAGGGTTTTGGATTCTGGGTGTCGCTGAATATCGAAGCTTTATTATTATTATTATTATTATTTTTCAAAAATTTAGTTGGTTCTTTTTGGTAAAGTTGAGTGATTCAGTATATGTTGATTCTTGTTATGGGGTTCTGCTTCGTGGGTATGTGATTGTGAGCTTAGTGGCGGCCGTAGCTTGATACATGGTGGCAGGAGCTGATTTGGGTTGAGAAGGGTTGGAGAATCAGTGATTTGTTGACTCTTGATTTGTTGAAAATGGCTGGTTTCAGATTAGGATTCAAAGGGGCTTCGGGATCTAGGACCCCCCAAAGTCATACATAAGCTGTATGTTGTCTTGTTGTGCTGGCTTCTTCGTCATGTTGTGGTTATGGTCCGGTCCGGTCAAGTCCAGAGGGTCTTTGTGTAACTCATTGTGATCAAACCCAAACATGGAGTCGATCAATTATGATGGACTGCTTGTTGCCTTCTTGTGTTTTCATTCCAAGTCGGTGTTATGTTTGGGTATCCACATTCAGAATCTGCACATGGGCTGTTCAATCGCAATGAAAACTGCTCTGATATCATATTAGATTAGTTGAATCTGCATTCAAAACCTTAACCAATTGAAATAAGTGGATAGTCCAACTATATATTCGTATCTTCTTAGAGAATGTAATGGGTAGAGAATGTGATGGGTAGAGAATGTAATGGGCGATGTGGACTTTATAGCTTGAAGTTGATAGTTGACACCGCGTGTAATTAAAGTTTTCATTTTTGCCTTATTCGTTTGTGTTGGTAACTTGCAGTCGAGGCGCACAAGAATAGAGCCACGCACTGTTCGAGAAGCTCGGTGCAGCTCTACAAAGCTGCGATTGTGGGAGACTGGGAAAGGGCAGAAGTCATCATCAACTCCCAGAAAACCGCATTAAGCGAGCACATCACGCAAGTATGCGAAACCATCCTTCACGTCTCCGTCGGCCAGCCAAACACAAAGTTCGTGCAAGAGCTCGTGAAGTCGATGACCAAGGAGCATCTGGAGCAGAAGGATCGGTTCGGGAGGACTGCGCTCTGCTCGGCCGCCATCGCCGGAAACACCGAAGCGGCGAAGATTCTGGTCAATGCCGATCCCGACTTGCCCTCCATACTGAGCAACCGGTACTACTCGCCGCTTCACTATGCGGCTAAGTACGGACATAAGAAAACGGTTCGATATTTATTCACGGTCACTGATTTGGACTATCAGTCGCCTCATCTGACAGCTTCTGGCGTCACGTTGCTGAACCTTCTTATTTCTGCTGATTTCTTTGGTAAGTATGTAAATTTCGTCGGACATTTTAGACCATTTTTTCTTACGTACGTTTAGCATTTATTTTTGTTAAAATAAAAGCATATCTGATATCGTTTCTTAACATGTGTAGCGATGGCCTGTGATCAGCTTAGAAAGCTTCCAGACTCCGCACTCAAAGAAGACAGCGTCGGCAAAGCTGTTTTCCAAACACTAGCTCAAAAACCGTCCGCTTTTCCCAGCGGAAATCCCAGCGGATATTGGAAAAGTTTCATCTATTACAGTAAGATCTGTTATCATATCACCAAAAATTGTACCCGACAAATTTCATTCACCCCGTTGATAACGAAAGCTATTTTGGTTAATGTAGTGATTGTGGTCGAGAAACAAGAGATTCCTACCGAGTGCAAGAAGTCTACCGAGTGCACGAACGGCTCCGATGAGGAGAACCCTCAGGCATACTCGAAAGCCTCGCCAGCTCCGTCTGGTAGTTCCGGATTTCTTCAATCAATCGGTACGAAATTTAACCGAATCCTTCTTTCAAAAGCTCAGACTCCTCGCAAGATCTGTAAATATTTTTACTAGCCCAATCTAATCTTTGATTTTCATTTCAGGCAAGTTCTTCAGAAAAGATCTCGTCGTGATCTGGAAGGCTTTCCACATCTGTAAGAATTTTGATTTCTTTTTGTTCCGATTTCTTGCAAGCAAATGTTTAAAGCTTTGAACCTCATTTGATATATATTAATCTGATACGAATTCTGTTCTCCAGTCCCATTCATAAACAAAGTCTACCGCGAGAAGCTGGAGCACACCGAGGCGCTCGGGCTTCTCAAGGCCATGTGCGACAGAGTGGTTGCATGCCACGGAGACTGCTTCAAGCTGCTCGAGGACCCGGTCAGGACCGCCGCAAGGCTGGGGATCCACGAGTTTGTCTCGGAGACGCTTTCCGCGTCTCCCGAGCTCATCTGGTCCTTTGACGACGAAAATCGCCACAGCATTTTCCACATTGCCGTTTCGAACCGCCACGAGAAGATCTTCAGCATCATCGGCAAGATGTACACGCATAAGCACCCCGCTGCGGCCCTGAGGGATAAGGATGAGAATAATATCTTGCATCTGGCCGGAAGGTTGGGGCCTTGCAGCGAAGTGTCCGGCGCTGCGCTTCACATGCAGCGCGAGCTTCAATGGTTCAAGGTAATATCTGACTTTCGCCTTGTAGCTAGAAATTGATAAATGCAGCAATCAATTTACTAAACTAGGAAAAATTGTGATATCTCGCCAACTTTTTCGTTGGCAAAAGATTTATCTACAATTTTTTCGATACTGAGGTTTAGTCACAAGTAATTGCTAAATGCAGGAATCAATTTGCTACACTAGTAAATAATTTGATATTTTCAGTGACAAATTTTTCGCTGGTAAAAGATTTAGTTACAAGTGTTCCAATGTTAAAGGTTTTGTAACAAATTTTTTTCCGTTGGTAAAAGGTTCGGTTGCAAATTTTTTTGTTGGTAGAAGTTTTAGCGACCCCTAATATGTAATTTTCGCCCTCTATTAATCCGTAAAACCTCCGATTTTTATTATTTTTTGGCATCTGTCGAGATCATTTTCTTTTTTAACATTTTTCGTAACATTTTCAAATGCGTATGAAAATTTTCGTAACATTTGACAGGAAGTGGAAGATTTTGTTCTGCCGGCGTACAAGGAAAAGATGAACAAAGCGGGGAAGACTCCGCGGATGGTGTTCAGCGAGGCGCACAAGGAGCTAGTGGACAAGGGCGGGCTGTGGATGCGGAACACGGCGTCGGCATGCT
>NQLW01000011.1:2639938-2675979 GCA_002312845.1 Kalanchoe fedtschenkoi
TCGGGGCGACGCTGCACATCCTGCTGTTTGATATAGTGGGCTGGGTCGTGATCATCCCGATAGCGATCGTGGCGTGCCTGCCGATAGCCTTCTTCATCAAAATGCAGTTCCCGCTTATTATCGACATGCTTCTCTGCACCTATCTGCCCAGTGTGTTTTACTGATCCCAGGTTATGTTATGTATCTTCTTCGTCTGTACTGTATGCCAGCGAGCTCTTTTCTGGGCTTCTTAATCCAACGGTGCCTGTTACTTTTCGTGCGCATGGGCTCATGTGATGAATATGTATGGGAATTTTTGGAGCTTTCACCTGCCTCTATGGTTTTATTTTTTTAAAAAAATGTTGCCAAGATTCGAATCGAATAGAACGGGATTTCATTTAGGCTAATCAGGAAGATTATGAATGTATATCACTTAATTTATATGTTTTCTTTGGTTTTACGGATCTTCGCCGAATGCTCTCTCTGTCATACTTTGCTTTATCACTTAGTTGAATTTGTTTGTTCATTTTCTCGTCACATAGTAATTTTGAATGCATAGTTAGTATTAGAATTATCTTCAAACATTAAATATTAATCACTCCATTATCATAATCGCTAAAGGAATCATTTTTCACTAGTAAAAATTTATTAATTTTATTTTTTGTGCGAAATTTAAAAAATATATTAACTGTGAATCTATTAAATTTGTTCAATCGTTCGTATTAATATTTTGTTAATCTATTTAATTTAACTGTAAATGACTAGATGGATGGAGTAGTATGCATTTACAAAATTAGAGACGTTTGGTATCAATTAGTATTGTTGATAATGTTATTTTTTTTTTGTATAAAAGTAAAGTGGCCTGTTAATAATTGACGGGAGCCGTGTGTATAAGTATCTTCTCATCAAATAATAGTATGAGATTATTTTCTTTGTATTTATTCTAATAGTTGTCGTGTGCATATGTATTTTTATGTGAATTTTTTTTTATATTTATCATGATAATTATAAAATAAATTATCAAAATTGAATCGGAGCAAATTTTGATCCAATTCAAATATACATACGGCGTAAATTGAACCGCCGATTCAATACAAAACCGCTCAAATCTGACAGATTTTATGATAAACCGGTATTTGTTGCAAGAGTAAAGCCACTCGGCTTTGAACCCATTACCTACCATTCTTAAGCAACTCTCTAGTCGATAGACTATGCTTCCTCGTTTGGAATTGTTTACTCAACAAAGTATTAATACAATATAATAAAATTAATTTAATTGAACCGATAAACAGATGAAATCAATTAATTTGATCTGTGCGCTAGGAATCAAAGGTTTGATCAATTTTATTACTGATCCGGTTTTAATAACTATATATACTCCAGACCTTTTTGTAAGCAAAAAAAAATATCAAAGTGTTGGAAGGCGACATGGATAAGATATTTTCTCAACTTTGCATCTATCAACTGTTTATGAATGTCGATAGGGCAAGTGCGAGTGGTAGATGGACTAGATTGACACAACACCATAAAGGCTTTTATGAGAGATAAAAAACATGTAGGATGAACCGAACAATTAAATAATTAATAAATAATTATGAAAATGAACCTACTATTGTTAATAGATGATGATAAATTTGATTTTGTTATGAATATCAAAACAATATGTTTAATAAAAATAATGGGCTAAGTAAAGCTGAATAAATGATAATATATATTAATAAATAAAGGTTCATTGTCAAAGGAGTTTTGAGTCTATCTAAAACCATCTCAACTTGTTAATTACGCATCATGAACGACATGACTAACTAATTAGCTGTGATTACACGCTAATAAAACTCTACTATATATATAAGGATTAGTCACACAACAAGTGAAATGGCTAAATAAGGTCTCTCTCAATGTCTTCTAGCATGATTTAGGTTAAATATATGCTCAATATTTATGTAGCTA
The DNA here is from genome assembly GCA_002312845.1 of Kalanchoe fedtschenkoi. Taxonomy (NCBI): domain Eukaryota; kingdom Viridiplantae; phylum Streptophyta; class Magnoliopsida; order Saxifragales; family Crassulaceae; genus Kalanchoe; species Kalanchoe fedtschenkoi. The sequence goes on from NQLW01000011.1 coordinate 2,641,868, forward strand.
GCTAGCTCAACTAATGTAAAATAAACTCTTGCTTAAATCCAATAAACATATATCGAAATTGGTAATATTTATTTGTAGCTTAGGATTTAGAAATTCAAGGCCTGCTATCTCTTATATATATCCACATCAAAGTCATAGGTGATAGAGATGCTACAATAGTCACTCGTCTTCCAAGAAGTTATATAAGTCCAACCTCCCCATCTCCATCTCCAATTGGGATGTTGAGTAAATTTTCACTGATTTGGTCTGTTCTTTCTGAAGTTTCGAGTTCAAGTCTCACAGATTATTAAATGTGTAAGTTTTTTTGTGTGTTTATCGTAGTGATTGTCAAAAAAATAAAAAAATAAAATCATTAATTGGATTGATGGAATTTAATCGATCGATTGGACCCAAAACCGGATAAATTTCTGATCTGATTTAAGCATGATTGTAAAGTAAATAGGATTGAAATGAACCAATTTGATTGATTCAATACAAAATCTTTTGAACTGGTGGACTGATTATTTTACTGTGAACCGATTAAATTGCTAATAGAAAACTAACTAGCGATTACTTTCTATAATTTAACTAATTAATGTGTGCTTAGTGAAAAAGAAAAACCCTGGCCAATTACCAAGTCAGGACCACAGCGCTCTATCTTAATTATCTTGTATACATTTATTTTTTTCAACACGTTATAAGATAGAAGTTTGATTGGATTGCTAGTTGAATTGATGATTGATTCGGTCTATTTGATCAATCTAATATTTAGTGGATTGCTTGTTGAATGGCCGATTGAACCAGTCGATTTGATAAATTTAATATGTAAATCGAACGCATGATGATCAGTTTAATTTCCGATCCAATTCTAATTATGGTTTTGGATCTTCACTTATATCCTTCCTTCCTCATCCCATCACACTCGGTTACATCTTCAACTACCTCTTGCTAGATATGACGATAGAAAAGTTGCCCACACAAACATAAGCTGTATATATGCTGAGAGCTTTATAGAACATCAAACTAGAGCGTGCAACAAGTTGCCGATGAGATATCACATATATGTCGACATGGGTCGATTATAAAATGAAAGGTGGGAGATAAAAAGTATGGCACAAGTTGAAGGTATGAGACAAGAATGGATGCGTAATTTATGCAAGGGTTCAATGGCACAAATGGCCACCAGGTCGATGTCTCTCACAGGGATATTCGGAGAATTTTTTTTTAAAAGAAAAGTGTAGATGTTATTGTGAAGTATCAGTCTAGTTGCAGAACAACTTGTCTAATATATTATTATCAGACTCCGCGTCAGTATATATGTATGTATTATTTTAAATACTGATCAATTGCATATATATAAATATATAATATGAACACATTGCTTTTACCGGCATAGAAAAAAATGTTTAAACATTTCACCATTTGCACCAAAACTAGATATAGAAGAGTTATTTTCATTGATCCCTTAATTAGTACGCAAACCCTAGCTTATTTCTTGCTTAAAGGTGCCATGAGATAAAGACAAGATTTCTCACTTTCATTTACCATTACGAAGAAAATCTTGGAACTTTTCATCCTTCTCCTCCTATCAAGCCCTGTCCAAAATAGACGTGTATTTTTGCGATCAAGCAACCAATTAATTAGGTCAAACAAGCCAAGTTTCGAAACAAACTAATTCGGGGCGGTGAGAAATACGTCAGATGCGAACTTAGTGAGAAAATGTATCGCGACAAATAACGGTTTACAGATGTTGTGAACTCGGTATTCGAGCAATAAGTGGAATGCCGAAGTTCAGAGATCTTGAGAACATTAGGTCAAATATGAATGAATTCATGATCGGTAAATATTTTTTTTAATGATAATGATCACGGGTCGAACATCCCTCTACTTTAATGGTGGAGCTGTTAGACTCGTTATCTGTCAGCTCAAGCGCACCTCTGATATATTTCTGCTCATGTGATATATCACCAGATATGAATATGAAAACGGGAAGATTGTTAGAGATCATAATCATTTTTTTTATATTAATGAGTTAATGAAAGTTTGTGAAAAGGGTGAGAGTGTGGCGGCCACACTCATGTAAGGTTTCTCTTATTATTTAAACCCTAATCCAGCCCTGAAAGGGCATCACTTTGATTTATGATTAATTAATTGAAACTAGTTTAATTAATCTTAAGAGATTTGCGGTTTGATTGGCTGACAATAATCATTGATTAGCACACTAATGCTCAACTTGACAACTTGCTGAATAAATGGTGTGAAATAACCGAGCAGATTCCCTATTATTGCTCAGCTGTCCTCCAATAACAAGTCATTTTCTGGAAAGAGCGTGGTAACTGGAATTGCCTGTTTTCGCCCTAGCCCCTCAAAATCCCTGAAATTGAGTTCTGAATAATTACTCGCAGACAAGAATTTGCTCAATAAGTAGGAGAGGGTGACAAACCCTAAATTCTAAACCCTAAATTCTAATACTAGCTTGCTCAGATGCTTCCTGCAATCACCTGGTTTCCTCTCTAAGATGCTAAGGAGGCAAGGTGTTGGTTAAAAAATACCTCGTAGTTGAGGCATCGGTTTGTGGGTCTGCGAATAGCTAGCCTGCTTCTAGAACAGATTTCAGAGGGTTATGGGTCGGAAGCATTGCTTTTTGGTCGGCTAAATGCTTTGTTTTGGTTTCTCGTTCAACTCACTTGAAATATCTCATATTAGCTAATTGAGATAAAAATAGACAGTTTATATTGAATCATTGAACTATAACTTATAAATTTAGATTTTGAGTCATGATGGTGATATGACATTAGCGGGTCAAAATCCAACATGGTATTAGAGCTGATGGTTCGATATGAGCCTAATCGTTAGACGTGCGTGGAACACATAATTTGAGACAACCAATATGAAGAACGCTCCAGATAATGAAGATACAATTCAATATGAGCTGTCATGAAATTAAAACACTTTCATTTTAATAAATGTGCCTCAATCAAATAATATATAATTCCTCTATCCTCTTTTACATGTCACTTAACCGAAATTTTTTGTCCACTTTTACTTGTTAGTTAACAATTTTCAATGCGTATTTAATATCAACAACTACCTTAAAACGTCAAACAATAATCACTTCTTTATCATAATAAAAAAAATCATTCATCACCAGTAATAATCTACACATTTTACTTTTTGCACGAATTTATTAAAAACACATCAACCACCCACTCATTAAATTTGTTCAACCGCTAGCATTTACTTCACCTTAATCTACTCAAATTAATCTTAAACGACATGTATTAGAGGAGAGAGGGAGTATATATATAACTTTTTTTTAATTATTAAAATTAATTAAACAAACTTATCAAACCTTTAATCCCATGTCGAGATTTGTCGTATTAAGAGAATTGATTTATGGGATCCACCTGGGATTGAGGTTCATGAACCTCCCCCCAGCATCCTTCCTTACCCGACTTGCTTGCTTGCTTGGTTTTTTCTTCTTCAACTCGTGCCCCCCAAAATGCACAAACATTCAATCTTGTTTTTAGTGGCTATTGGTTACGTAAGTGGCGAATTTAAGAATTTTGTTTTTGAAATTTTTTTTCATTATCTTAGTTATTATATGGTTCGGGTCGCACTTAGTTCAGTATATCGATCGTGGGCAGATGACAGAGAATTATATAAAATTAAGCTAGTTTGACTGGGTTGGATGTGAGAGTTTGAGTTTTCAGTCAAACTCCATAGAAGTTCAATTTTTTTCTTTTATTTTTAATATATTTTTTATTTATTTTGATGGATTATGAGTTTGATTTGGATATATTTAGATGTTTTGGTTTGAATTCGGAGGTACAAAATTAAATTTTTTGCTAAATTACACATATGAAAATTATTTTTTTTCTTATTCAAGTATAGGTAAAAATGTTTTGGGTTGGATATGGGGGGCGACTGTCTCACTGTTCCCCAGTGGCTCCGCCCCTGCATATACTCTCCACTCCATAATAGTGGAATCATACTCTTTATAGTTATTTATCGCACACCTTCAACATATTTATACTCATATTCTATCAAAACTTAATTTGAGATTTTAAATTGTTAGACAACATTTCAAACCGCCTAACACCAACAAACAAAAGAAATTAACATGCTAAATGTAATCACTCTTTACTAACAAGAATTCAAATTCCACTATGATTATTGTTCAACCTTTTCTCGAATGTGGAAATTGAAAACACTCGTCCAAACTTTGAACTGGATCTGTCGGGTCAAACCCGGGTTAGTTCGCATCAGAGAGAAATCAACACAGTGATTATCTCATCTTAATTGTCGTATAGTTAGGAAACTCTCAACGTCATTAAATAAAATTTGTTCATAATAGAGATTAGTAATGACAATATTACATTTTAGCGACAATATTGTCGTGTTATTTAAGGTTGTGTTCCCAATATAATATTTGGGGGAAAATCGTAAATGGAAAAAATATTTTAGACTAGCAAATGATAACGGAAAAATGAAATAGAAATTCCCCATTTTGGATTTAATCCATAAAAATGCAAGATTTTCCCCATATTCACAATTAGTTCAGTTTCTTGTTCTACAAGGACTAAAAAGAGAGAGAGAAAAATCACCGAGGGTAATTTTGTCACATCGAAATTCCAACCTCTCCTCTGTCAATAAGAACGACTCCGAGTATCACATTTCCATTTCATTCACCCAACGAAAAAATCGAAGATCAAATTCCGAAGCGATCAGCTCCGACAAGTTTCCGATCTGACTTTCCGGCGACGTCATGTGCGGTGGTGCGATAATCTCCGACTTTATTCCGTCAGCGAGCCGCTCGCGCCGGCTCACCGCGGACTTCCTCTGGCCGGCGGCCGGCGCGAAGAAAACCGGCCGCTTCGCCAAGCCGGCCCCGAAGACTGAAGTCATCGACGTTGATGATGATGAGGACGACGACGATGATTTCGAGGCCGATTTCAAAGGCTTCAGAGACGAGGAGGATGATGATGTGGCGGTCGACGTGAAGGCGTTCCCGTTCACTGCTTCCAAATCAGCTGCTTCTCGCCACGGTGAGTTGACGAATCGGACTCATCTGATGAATTTTTATTTGAATATTTTATGCGTAGATGAGTTGGTGCGGTGGTTGGTGTTTGGTGAGAAGGCGGGTGATTGGGTCAATGGCGGCGGCTCAGCTGCTACTTGATGAGCTTGTTTAATGATCTGGAAGATTATAAGATTTTTATGTAATAATTTCCAGATTATAAGCTTGTAAATGATCTGAAAAATATTCCTATTTTGATACTAATTTAGTCCTATAGATTTGTGAGCTTGTTCAGTGATCGGAAAATTGCCACGCTTAGATACTAATTTTGTAGATTCATGAGCTTGTTTTATTTTCTGAAGAATTGTCAGATTTTGATTGTAGATTTATGAGCTTGTTTAATGAGCTGAAACATCATTAATTATCTGTTTTTTGTGCTGATCTGATGCTAGAGAGATCTTATAAATGTTTTGTTACGGAGATGATCAACTTGTTGAAACCCTGAAATAGATTTTTGATGATTAGGTTTGTAGAAAATACATTAGTCCTGGAGCGTTGAACTTTTATGTTAATATTTGTAATATTTTTTTTTGTGTGGTGACTGAATCGAGTTTTGAATTGGTGAAGGCTCTTTAGCTGCAAAAAAGGCTCAGGAGTTCAACGGACAAGCTGAGAAGACTGCCAACAGGAAAAGGAAGAACCAGTTTAGAGGGATCAGGCAACGTCCATGGGGAAAATGGGCGGCTGAGATTCGTGACCCAAGTGAGGGAGTGAGAGTCTGGCTTGGGACTTTTAACTCTGCTGAGGAAGCTGCTAGGGCTTATGATGAGGCAGCAAGGCGTATCCGTGGAAAGAAAGCGAAGGTTAATTTCCCTGATGAGTCACCGGCTGCTGAACGTAAAACTGTTGCAAAGACTAATGCTCGTAAAGTGCATCCGAAGGTTAAATTGAACAAGGCAAAGGTGGAGGCGAACCAAGCCTTCGGTTTCATGAATAACACTGGGTTAGAGAACTCGTTTGATTTGGACTTTATGGATCAGAAACCGACTGTGAATGAGCTTGGGTACGTGAAAAACTCCTTCCCTGTTGTGGAAGAGTCTGGAATGAAGCCGTTCACCTCATCTGAGGCTGCAAATGTCTACTTCAGTTCTGACCACAGCAGTAACACCCTTGATTGTTCTGATTATGGATGGGGCAAAAAGCATCCTGCTACGCCTGAAGTCTCGTCGCTTCTCTCGACCACAATTGGAGTTGATGAGAATCAGTTTACCGATGCTGAGAACCCGAAGAAGAAGCTAAAGTCTAATCAAGAGGAGGCTGTGCCTGTTGAGAGTAATCAAGCTCAGAATCTATCTGACATGCTGTCTGATTTCGAGACCGAGATGAAGTTCTTTGAGATTCCATATCCCGAAGAGTGCAACTGGGATACATCCATTGGCGGCGGCTTCCTCAATGGTGACATCAGTCAGGATGTTGGAAATGAAGGAATGGATCTTTGGAGCTTTGATGATATGCAGCCCATGGCGGGCGGTGTTTTCTGAACAAATCCCCAAAGCCTCCGATTTTATGTAAATAAAGATTACATGTGAGCAACTTCCAATGAAAACTTTTTTTGGTTCTTTGCACCTCTACATTAGCAATATGATTAATTCCACTTTGAAATATCTGTTTTGCACATTTCAGCTCTCAAAAATGAATTTGCAAGGGAGATTGGCAAAAAAATCACTGCGAATTTTGGCTGGTGTGTTCTCTTCTCAGGAAGCTGCATAAAATCGGGATTATATAGGCATCACAGGTTCCCCGAACTTGTAAGTTCGGCTTGCAGATTTCCAATTTCTTTGCTAATGTTTTCCATTCGCCTGCTGTGTCATGGTACTAAATATGAATATGGATTTGCCTTTTACTATCGTGAAGAGCATGATCCCCTTTAATTGTTACACACTTCTCTTTTTCGTCACAGCTAGCATAGGAGGACTAGTTCTAGTCATATTAGCTGCGTGGCTAAAATCAAGCAAAGGATTTTCATCAACTTAGGCCTTGAAACTCTTCCTTTTGTTAATCGACAACTTGACATATTGGTTGGAGTTTGCTGTCACTTTCTAGCAAGCTGCCCTTGTTGCACACGTCTTTCACCAACCTTTTGACACGGTGTGTCAATCAAAATAGTGATCTTCACAGTCCATTGACATTCTAGACGTGTCTGGCAGTGAATGGCTTTACTTGTAGGATGTAGAGGATCGATCGATATCTACGCGTACATATATGATATAACTACTACATCCCATCCCGTGACCTTGAACATAACCTCTACGTGCCACCTTACAATTTCAGGTCTCTGTAGTCTGTATGCAGGTGCGTACAAGGCCCCCTGAATCCGTCATCAAGCATATGACTAACAAGGTGTTGATCTAGTGGTATTGAACGTTGTCTAACAACCTCAAGGTCATGGGTTCAAACCCTGTTGGTACCGTATTTACGTTTAGATACGCTGGAGGTGCGCGTGAGCTGGCCCGCAGTGAGTGTGAGCGTACACTATCAAAGTGGAGGGGGTGTGCGGTCCTGATCACCAAGGGAAAAGTAGAGAACCACTGTCGATCCCCTTTAAAAAAAGAAAAAAAAAAGCATATGACCTTTTATGTTTCAAATATAGGCTTAGGTTTCTCGCACCTTCGGCACCAGTATGGCCATGTGCCCTATCTACCCTTCACACTCTGGGGAAATTAATGTGACAGTGGGTGGACCTAGTTGCTGTTTGCTACACCTTCTGGCCCAGCTGTAAGTAGTTTGATGTGGATTAGTAATTAAAAATCTGGGGCATGTAGAGCTGGTTAGCTTAGATGGAGGATGAAATTTTTCAAGAAAGTTTAATACTTTCAGTTTAAGAAATAAACCAAATCTCCGTGGTCACTGAAATACCCAGATGCTTAGATTTAAGAAGAGATTTCACTCCTTTAAATTAAACTAGGAAGAGTATGGCTGTGATGTGGACAGAGGTTGCCCTTGTGGGAAACTGGGAATGGGTAGGAAGACGACCAGACCAGATGCATCTATTTACGCCTGGTTCCTTCCTCCATCTCTTCAAGTCAAAAAAAGTATCTAACCAATGACAAATTGTCACGTGTAATGTTGACTTTTCAACGCGCCACGTGGCACACTCTCATTGGCCGTGTCCACCGCCACACGGTCCACCTAAGTCTGTCTCCTCTCGTAGATGATGATTTGAAACCGACTTGATTTCCAGTCATTGACTTGCACCTCAGCTTGAGTTGGCCATGGAAATTGTCTATGAATGGCTCATCCTGATCTGCTTGTTAACAGTAGCAGATTTGGCCGTGGAGATTGTCTCCGCATGGCTTATCCTGATCTGGTTGTTTGCAGTGGTACCGCTGATGAGGATCAATTAGTTTGACATTATTCTTTCAGATATATTGCTATGTAGACGATGATGAAGATGTGAGAACATATGATTCCCACGAATCACTTCATAATTAGAATAAACGTGTACCCTGTTCCTCTTTTTTGTGTCGAATTTATGTTGGTATGAGTGATTTTTGCAACCATTGTCGAAATTTAATCTTATACTTCGTATTACTTGTGGAATAGCACGACACGAGAGAGTTCAGTATTAATTTTAGGATAAATTATAAATATGTTATCTATACTTTCACCTGATTTCAAATCAGGTACCGTACTTTGTAATTTTTCAATTCGAGTACTCTAAGTCTAATTTTGAAACTAAAAAAACACTATAATTCACCTTATTGAATGTGGATTCTATTATCATGCAATAGACTATATAATTTATAGTGTTGGTGTACTAAATCTCATGAATTATAATGTTTTTTGTTTCAAAATTAGTCTTAGAGTACTTAAATTGAAAAATTACAAAGTATGGTACCTGATTTGAAATCAGGTGAAAGTACATGTAATGTATTTATAATTTACCCTTAATTTTATATGTGATATTGTTTGACAGATAATTAGAAATCATAATTATTAATGTCCAATCATACAATAAAAAATAAATATGTTATAAAAATGTATTATTAGTATCTAAATCGGATGTGAGTTAAAGTATACATTCACTATAAATATAAACATATATAATATGCATTCGTATCCCAAACAACTAAGCAATGTGCCGCGACGATAGTTTATTCATGTGAAAATCAATCATCATAAACACTATCCGTAAAGTAATTAACTTTTTTATTTTTTATTTATTTAATCACCCACTTATCATATACATATTGGCTATACAATCAATAACTTTTCTCGTAGCATGCATATTACTTGGTTGTGTGAGATTAGATTATACTAATATTACTACCAAACGTGCACTTAATTCACATAATAAATAAATATATTGAATATATATATATATATATAAAAGGGAATGATCCGTTGAGAACGTTGAGAATCATTGTGAATAATTGTGGACCAATCATCTTGTTTCCTTTTTTAAGTTCATTTATGATACTCCATTTATTGTATGAGAGTAATTAAATTTGATATATATGGAAAGTGTAACTATTTGATATATTTTGTTAAATATCATTAATATTTTAATATTTTATCATTTTTCATTCAATAAAAATTTTCTGTGCAAAAAAATACTAAATTTATTTAATCAGTGTACCGTCACTTTTTTCACGTGTTTATGGATTTTCGGACAGTGAACATTTTATAGATTTTTTCTGAATTATAATTTTTTCACACTTACTTAATAATTTTTTTTAGAATTATTAATAAATAGTGAATTTTTTTATTTTTCAGTAGTCAATATATTTTTATCTGAATCTGTTCGTATTTTTTTTTATTATGGTAGTGAACATTCATGGTGAACATGTTCACTGTCAAAATTCACTATCAAAATAAATGTTCACTGTAAAAAATTATTCACTGTCAAAAACCATATATAAGAATGGACATAGTGAAAATATTCCATAATATAATATAATTTGAGTTAATTACTAGGCACAAATCATGGAAAGATATTATAAATATATTTATTATTAAATTAATTGCTCAGAATAATAAATGAAGTTGTAATAAGGAAATGTCGTAATCAAAACACAGTCGTTTTACAGAAAATGTTTGGTCTACGTTTGTGCACAAGGTTCTTAACGTAAGGAGGTTCTCAACTGATCCACCATATATATATATATATATATATATATATATATATAATTTGGATCAGTTGTGAACACTTATATTGTGAACAAAATGTGGATGATTTGTGACCAATCAAATTTAATATGAAACGACCGTGTTTCATTATTTTTCATTTCCTTATCAAGATAATTAATTTCATAACTATCCTCAATCATATCTTTCATTTATGATCAAAATTTATATAGCGTAATTCACTCAACAAATTTGAATTTTCCTCTCTCCGTCCTCATTATATTGTTGCCAAAAAAAGAAAGAATCAATTTTTTATGCCTTATGAGCGAGCCTACATCACCTCGTCTGATTCATGCTCCAACATTAATCACGTTCCGGCCGTTTCATCTCCACAACCCACAATTCATGCTTCGACAACTTCAACCGTCCCATCAAGTAACCACCGTATCTCTTCGGCTTGAGTCGCACCAGATCTGGGAATGCTCGAATATTGGAAGGCGCGGATCTAAGAAGGGCTTGGATCCGGGAAATAATCAGATCTGGAGAGGGGCGGACTTGTGTCGCTCTGGACGAAGCCGTCCGAGGGGCACCAGCTAGGCCATGGGTGAAGGAGGGCAGTGATGACGGGCCCAACGAAGCTCTATACCAGTCTCTTCATGCTGATGGATTGAGATCTGAGTCGAAGAGGAGGGCGGTCCGGTCAAGAACGTGGTGGCTGGGAGGACACGATGTAGGTAGACGGCACACGATGGAAGGACATGGTTGTTGTAAAAAAATTGCATCATTTTATTTTTCTTACGGAGGGGACTGATCTTATTTTTTACTCACAATTTCATAGTTGATGTTTTGTTAAAATTGAGTTATATTTTTTGTTGAAATTAGTTGAGAATGATAAACTGTGAACATGTATATGAGACGCCGGTGAACTTGCCTGAAATGACAGTGAACATGCCTGAAATGATAGTGAACATGCCTGAAACGGCAAAGAAACATGCGACAGTGAATGGTGAACATGTCTGAAACGGCAGTGAACGGTGAACATGTCTGAAAGCGTAGCAAACATGCCTGAAACGGCAGTGAACATGCGACAGTGTACATATCTGAAACAGTAGCGAACATGCCTAAAACGGCAGTAAAATGTGTCTGAAACAGAAGTGAAAAGTGAACACCGCTCTAATGTAAATATGTGACAGCGAATATGTGAACCATGAATATTTTATTTAAATATGAACATTTGAAAAGTGAACAGAAAATAAAAAAATATTTTTTTTAATAATCAAAATGTTGATATAAAAAAATTTAAGCATTTAATATAGTACATAATTACACTTTATAATATCTGTCACATTTAATAAGTTTTAAATAATTAATATATCTTAATAAACAAACTTAAAAAGGAAACTAAATGATTGGTTCAAAATCGTTCACAATTTGTTCACAACCTAAGTGTTCGCAACGGATCCCTCCCCTATATATATATATATATATAGGGGAGGGATCCGTTGCGAACACTTACGTTGTGAACAAATCGTGAAAAATTCTAGATCAATCATTTTATTTCTTTTTTAAGTTTATTTATTGCATGAAAATATTTATTCATGCAATATATTTAATAAAACATCATTTTATTTCAAAAATCTTACACTGTTCACTGTTCACTGTTCACAATGCATTTACCTTCACTATTCACTATTCACGTTACAGTTCACAATATGTTACTGTTCACGGTTGATGTTACTATTCACTGTTCGATGTTCACGTTCACTATTCGTTGTTGCTTCAGTAGTCCGATAAGTGTCCAGATCTCAACTGGAGGATGATAGGTTGCCCAAATCTAAGATGCCCAGATCTAAATTGGTTCTCCAGTGTTGTGCCTTGGCGGACGTCTGGTTGTCGCAGATATGATGCAGAACTTCAAAATCGGAGAAGAGGTTAGGCAGAAACCAACTAGATTTGGATAGGCCGAACCTTCAAATCAGCTACCAAATAGTGATGGTGAACGCGCCATCCAAGGGACCGCCATATTGTCCAAATCTGGTGGAGTATGAGAGGATGATGGGTTTGTGAAGGAGAAGAGGGACGGTTGGTTGTGGGTGAGTTTTATTGAGGGAAAAGAAAGAAGGAGAGATGGTGGGTAGAGAGGAAGACGGTGGATAGGTAGAGAAAATTAAACAAATGGATTAAATGTGTAACAATATGAAGGATAGAATTTATGAGTGATTTGTGTTTTTAATGGAGAATATCATGGGCGGTTATTAAGGATAATTATGATAAAAACATAATAAATAAAGTCAAAATTAAAAAATTATATATTTTAAACACAATTGAAATGACTGGTTAATAATCGTCCACAAATTGTTCGCAATTAAAATGTTCACAACTGATCCAATCGCGCGCTCTCTCTCTCTATATATATAGAATGTGGATCAAATGAAAATCACTTTAGATTTGTAAATTGTGAACTATTAATATCCATTGATTTTGTTTCATCCAACGGATCATGATTTATTTGGTTTTAATTAAAATAATATCTTTTTTATCTTTATTAAATTCAGTTGAATTTTTTCCCTAAATCTAAGCATATACTTATCTATAACAAATCAATAATATTCTCTTGTATCTCTCCTTATCTTTCCAAATTATTTTTGTTTCTTTATTTATTTTCTCTTATCGATCAAGATATCTTTTCATCTAACCCATTTTTCAATTTCTGCTCCACATGTCGAGTTTGATTATAGATGGGGTTTGTCATTGTACTCGAGTAGGGGCAGGAGAGAGGGCATGAAGGTGGCTTCTCTAGCGTCATCTGTCCTTTTGCTATTCGGATGCATTAATTCAATGGAGAAGTTTGAGGGTGTCAGACTTGGTAAGCTTTTCAGGCTGCAGTAGCTTGGTTTCTATCGTAACGGAATTTCTAAGAAATTGTATACGGTTAAAGCTACCACATGGAAAGATGAGAAGAAAGTGGTGATGGAAGAGTCTTTCCAACCGAAAGGATTTCCTAATGTAGACAGCGAAAGAAGCGAAAACTGAGAAAATGAGAGCATGTCTACAGGTCTTGTGGAGAGCTGGGTCATTAAGTTTGAAAATAACTTGATGTTTATGTTAGTGATGTTTTTATCTCTTTTTATTTTTGTCACGTAATGGTGCACGATTTTTTGGGTTTAATGGTGCACATCTATATCAGTTAAAATTTATAATGGTGCACGTATGTAATTTTGGTGCAAATTTTTAATATTGCAATGCACATTTGTTTATGTTCGGACTCTGTGTCTACACCATTAGTGCACTGTACTATTCATCAATAAATTTAGTGCACATTTTTCACATCGAATTAGTATGTGCTCCGCTCTATTGGTTTGTGCACAAGTTCATCAAACAAACAAAGGATAGATTGAACCGTGCACTGAGGATTTGAATCATGCACCAAATATCAAAACCATGCACCGAGATTGAGTCGTGCACCAGTGCACATAGATTGAATCGTGCACCAATGCAAAGAGATTGAATTGTGCACCAAAATACATAAAAGGGATCATGTGTGTTTTTTTATTGAAAATGAGAAGAAATAAATTACAAAAAGGAAACTAAATTGTCAAAAAATAGAAGCTCCTGATTTTAGAAAAAAAAATGTCAACTGCTAAAAAAGTGGGATTCAAATCTATCATATCTTTTTTTACGCTAACACAATCTCTCTTATCTGTTATTTATTAAAATGGATAAACTTTGATTTAATCTCAAGCGTACACGTATTATTAATCGAACGATCACAAATAGTTCACAGTGAAAATCACTTTGGATTTGTAAATTGTGAACCATCCTTGATCATCGATTCATATTTTATCCAACGGTTATAGTTTTTTCTAGATTTATTATCTAATTTTTAAAAGATAATGTAATCCTTATTCTATGGGTTGTTGTATATGTGACATGATTATCTCCTTTAAATAAAGAATTAAATGTCGGACTTTTTCTCTTTCCTATATTATATTTGCTGCATGAGTTTTCTCTTTTTTTACGACTTAATTTCTTTAACACATCGTTTTTCTTGTTAATTTTTAATGCACAAAAGATCTTTTATATATTTTGGTGCACAATTCAATCTTGGTGCATTGGTGCACATTTAATCTCATTGCATGATCTTTGTTGCACAATTCAAATCTCGGGAGTACAATTTGATATTTGTTTCAGTGTAAAAACGAACACGAAATTTACTAGTGAATTTTGCAGTGATTTAATGGTGCATATATGAACTCCATTCATATAAAAATGTGAACTAGCACATTAAAAATGTGCGCCCAAAATTACTTTGTGCACCATTAAAAAAATAATTAGCTTATCTGTGCACCACCAAACCTAGAAATTATGCACCATTAAGATCCACCTGAATCTGATGTAAGAAAAGACGGTGATGAGTCGGTGTTACTAAATCCATTGCGAAAGGGATCTAATGCCTAGATAGTGGCGCTGAGAAAGTGATTGGTCTCCCTTTGTTCCACCTCTTTATATGGCTCCAACCAACTCTTACAAGTAAAATCTGGGCGAAGAGACGACATAAATGACTTGGGTGGATTAATTGGACGGAGAGGAGGCTGCAGATTAGAGAGGTGAGTGGATTTGGCCTCGAGATTTGGAGAGACGAGTAAATATGGAAAGAAGATTTGATATGATTTGGTTAGCGTGAAATATGAAAACGTATTTTAAAAGATGTGGATATGTATCACTAATTTCTAAATGGATAAAATCTAATTTAATTATAAAAAATTAAAATTTAATCATATCTATTAAATTTGATAGATCTAATGGATAATATTGGATCACAGTTTACAAATCCAAAGTGATTTTCATTTGATATATATATATATATATATATATATATAGGGCGCGGATCTGGTGAAAACCAATATGGATATGTAAACTGTGAACTAATCTGAGCCTTACATTTGCGATGCATCCAATGAGTTAGATTATATAAAAATTTATTTCTTAGGTTTTTAATGTCTATCTTATTTATTAACCGATCTCCTATTTATGAGGAAATCTAGCGTTTTATTTATCCTCCTACAATTACGTTTAATTTTTAATATTTTTCTTTCATCATGTGCACATATGCACTCAAGATGTTCACACGGTGCACATTTTTAATCTGCACAATCAGTATATGCATCACCATTTATAATATGCGAATTCATGATGTGCACCATGATTTAAATGTGCATATTCAGTATGTAAACTGCACTAATGGTGCATATACAATTTCATTCAAAATATCTAGAAACAAAGATGTGCACCAATCTTAAAAATCTAGAAACAAAGATGTGCACCATTCTAAAAATAAAAAAAACACACAGATATGCACCCATTTCAGAACGCAGATGTGCACCATGCCACAAAGGATATAACACTTAACAAGAGATGAAGAATTTTAACTGTGTTGTTAGCCACGAGCTACTAGACCTGTGCAGATGTCTGAATTTGATCAGGTGCACATATGGTGGTGATGAGAATTCATGTGTAATTGGTTGCACGACTGATGAGGGGAAGATAGAGGATACATTGAATGTAGAGAGAACGAATGAATAAGGAGAAAAAAGAGGAATCAAAAGAATATTTATGGTGATGAGAGAGAATAATAAAGATTGTGTATATTTGTTAAGATAATGATGTTACACTTTTTAATGAGAGTGATTAATGAAAAAAATTAAAATATCAATAAAAAATCATATTAATTTTGATTCGTTGGATGACATGAAATTAATGGATATAAATGGTTCACAGTTTACATATCCGAAGTGGTTTTCATTTGATCCACTCCCTATATATATATATATATATATATATGGGGTTGACATCCCCACTTCTTACTCATTAATTTTCGTGCTCTTCCAGTTAAATTTACCATTTATGTTCATGGCGTGATTTCACAATGAAATTCATGTTGTATGTGCTCTAAGAAAACTAAACCCTAATAAATTTTGCAAATGATTTTCATTATCTCTTAGGACCAGCATTCTAATAGCTTGCACTCTATTATTGATAAATCTCTTCCTCTATTTATCATTCACCAAATTAATGATGTTGTGTATTCCATATGAACAAGGGATAAATAAAGAACAAAATGATGGTTGATTGGAGATGGAGGAGAATCTAATGACATCGCCCACAAATTAGGTTATAACTCACAATCATTGTGTGGAAAAATGACACATATATAAATAGATCATTACTATGTCACATGCTCGCAATAATTGTCATCCCAACTTTCAACTAAATTGGAAATACAAAATCCACAAGCCATGCATTCAGCTCTTTCTTATTTATTGATATTTTCATATTGTTAAATCTCATGTTCAAAAGTATTTGAGTGCGGGTACGGATAGAAGTTCGCGTATCAATCATGTGATAAATAATCAGATTAAATAAATTTGATTCGAATTCTTATTAGTGTATTTTTGAGATTCTCATTTATTGGAGAATTAAAAATTTGATAAAAACAATCTAATAATTAAGTGCATTTTAATTAATTATCATTACAAGTTTTAATTAATTTACTTTTTTAATAAAACCGGTCCAGACTCACATTTTTTTATCGGTCCGATCTTGATCTGCTCAAATCAGATCACAATTTGGTTCATAAAATTAGGGACCATTTCTAATACGATCCGGTCTAGCTCGAACCAATGAACACTAGCTACATCCTTCTATACAATATGAGTTTTAACATTAGGTGAATTGAATTAAATTTAATCTAAAATAAAAATATTAACATAAAATCTTAATTAAATGTACTCTATGTAATTAGCGTTCAATAAAGTTTTTATTTCGTCTAAAAATATATGTTTTTACTTAATATGATTAACCAGCCGAAACCAAACATGCTAGAGTAATCCTATAAATAAAATGGATTAAAATATGTTATAATTCTTAAATGAGGCCTAAAATATGACAATAATGTTTGTATTGACAGCAAATCAGTTGTTTATTGAATAATTATATATATTGCCTTCATAAGTCATTTTTTTGTAATAAATAAATAAATATATATATTCATTTTAGCAAGTACTCATTAAATATAAATCACAATTATGTAAATAAAATTATTGCTCTAAACGCTAAGCACTAATAAAGCATGGTTATTACTCCCTATGTCCTCTTTTACAGGTTACTTAACCGCTTTTTTTCACAATTTATTTTTCACTTAACTATTTTCAATGTGTATTTAATATCAACAACCACTTTAAAATGTCAAACATTAATCACTTCATTATCATAATCAATAAAAAAATTCATTCATCACAGGTAATAATTTATCAAAATTTCACTTTTTGCACAAACTTTTTTTTAAAAATATTTATCACCTACTTACTAAATTTGTGCAACTAAATTTGTGAAACTGCTAACATTAATTTCATCTTAATTTACTCAAATTAATATTAAACGAAATGTAAAAGAGAATGCATGGAGTACTACCTACTTATTAGCATTTGTTAATTTGAAATGACTTTGTCTCGTCTTGTTAACTTAAATAAACAAATAGGAAAATGGTAATAGAAAATGAAATTTAAGTTTTGATTCCGCTTAAATAAAAATGAGACACGTGTCACGAAAAGGGGGCCCCGCTAGTGAGATGGGTTTGCACATTTCACGTTTAATAAAGAGTTGAAACGAGTCAACGCTTGCAGCTGTTTCCAGCTGGCCACTCAGATACGGCCACGTGTTTTCCCATTTGGTTCCTTATTTTACTTTTAAACTAAACTAAATTGAGCCATTAAATTAAAATGCTAGAAATTGAATTGAAATGAAATATTTATTTTTCGAAGTTGAGTTTTGAGTGTGGTTTTGATTGAGAAAATGTTAGTCCCTAATATTTAATTATTGAATGAATAATGACATAAAAAATATTTTAACAAACACATTGAAATTATTTCAAGTCATGACGTCAATCAAGGGTTGAGTAGGTGCCGTAGGGTAAAAGACAAAAAGCCCAATGACTTGGGTGCAATTATTGGATCTTTCCATTTCAACTAAATTATTGCTCTAGGATTCTTCCCTAGTTGAAAATTTGACATCTAGATTTTTATTATATTCTTAGGCGACAATCAAGTCAAAATGAACTGATAATAAATGAAAGTAATTTTAAAAACAATTATGATAATAAGAAATTAACAACCACAATAAAAATAAAAAAATATTATTAATGAATTTTTTTAATTAAGTGTATGAATGTAAATCCCATCAATCAAACATGTCATGTTTTAGTCGTACATATTTAAATAAGCAATTTGAAAATGCTTAATGGAAAATTAAAATAAATTTTTAAAGATGGAAAGAAATGATATTCTACTTTTACAATTTATTCCATGCATTGGAATTTGATACTAGAATCTCAACATATGTTCATTATACTCTTGAAAGTAGAATAAATCAGACAAGAGGAATCCCAAAAAAGTAAAAAATCGGTCCCAATACTTTAAAGATTGACTATTTTTTTTAAAAAAAATTTAATCCTCATATTCACATCAACCACTCAATCTTTTTCTCACATGCCCAAATTTATCTCTCAGAATTTTCAATTATTATTATTATTATTTATATAGTTAAATGTAATTGCTGAATTTAATTTAGATGTGTCACCAACAAAATATTGACCCAACTAATAAAACATAATAACATTTATACTAAATTCCCTTCTTGTTAAGACACATAATGAATTCCATTGGCGAAGAGATATCATAAAATTTCTTCCATCATTTTAATGATGTATTTTTAAAAATAAACTTCTAATATTAATGAAATTATTTATTAAATAGCATAGTGTCGTAATTAACATAAATTGATATAGAATACTTCCTCCGTCCGGTAATATATGTTGTTTAAGGTTAATTTGAGTAGATTAAGGTAAAGTTAATGCTAGCGGTTGAACAAATTTAATGGGGGTTGGTTGGTGTTTTTTTGAAAAAGTTCGTGTAAAAAGTAAAATTGGTTAATGATTACTGGCGATGAGTGATTTTTTTATTGATTACGATAAAGAAGTGATTAATGTTTGATGTTTTAAGGTAGTTGTTGATATTAAATATGCATAGAAAATTGTCAAGTAATAAGTATAAGTGTATAAAAAAATTCGGTTAAGTGACATGTAAAAAAGGACATGAGTAATTAATAAGTCGGTTCTGTCAATTAAGTTTTTTTTTAAAAAAAAATGACTGTCACCAACAAGTTGTTGGCCTAGTGGCATGAAGTGTTGTCTAACAACCCAAAATCATGGGTTGAAGACCGTCAATGATAATTATGGATTTATAATTTTATTTTGGTTTTATTTTTAATTTTGATATATATATATTTTTAATTTTCTGTGGACGCTGTTGACAGGACATGCTCCTCACGATCTGCAGGCGACTTTCTCTATCTTCACTCACTCCCTCTCTCTCCCCCAGCCAGGCCAGCCAAGCACGCAGAAGAGCCAAAAAGGTAGCAAAGCTCGAGCCTTTCCCATCTTCCCTGCTTCCCTTTCTCTCACCTTTCTCCCTTTCCGCCGCACTCCGATCTCTCTGCATTCATCTCCTTCACGTGCATTCGTTTCCGAACATCCTCAATTTTCTCGATCTCCGATTCGTGCTTTTTGTTGCTTGATTGAGTCTTTCCGTTGCTGGGTTGCTCCTTGTTTGCTTGAATTTTGAATCTTTGTATGTGATTGGCTGATCGGGATGAAGTTTTGTTTTTAAATTATTTTTTTTGCTGATTTTTTCCTGCTGGATTTTGGTGCGCTGTCTGAATCTGGGGTTTACGTGTGTTGTGTGTTTGTGTTGATTTTCAGGTGATTGAGGACTTGGGGCGGAGGGTGCTCAACCTGGAGCTGCTGGGTTGTTCTAGGGTTTTTGAATTTGGGGCTGATTCATCTGGATTTGGGGCTTGAGGTGGAAGATCATGGCGGTGGAGTTTGAGCGGACTGCTTGGATCCAGGATCAGCTTCAGCCTGCTAACGTCTATCTCCAGAAATTCAGGCTTTATGAGACTCAGTCGGTAGGTTGCTCAGATTGATTTTTTGCTCTTGATTTTGACTTTTAAATTCAATCACTTTCAATTGCTGTCTCTCATCACTTTCGAGCAATCCGTGGCATCCGTTAGTTGGTAAACCAGTCAGTTGAAATTTCTGATTAGCTGCATTGGTCTATGTTGGTCTTCATTCTCCTAAAGAAAGACTCTTTTTCGTCTAGCTCGGTTTGTTTCCAAGTTTCGGTTTTTTCGAGATTGCTTTCTCAACGGTTTTCAAATGGCGTTACCGTTATTTTCGTTTATAGTTTGATGTTTCCTCACAAAGCTGTAAATTGGAGCTTGCCTAGATTGTCTAAATTTAGGCGCTTGTTATGGCCTATATTATCGGGATTTTTTCATAGTAAAACAACTACACGTGTATTCATGTGAATCACTTGGAAAGCATTTCCTAGCTTGAGTCTTCCAAATGTACTCATGCTCAAATTAAATTTTATGACAGGCGCTCCTTTTTTTTGTGATTCGTGCAAGTTTATATTTTTACTTACTCCACTTGCTTGTTCCCCGTGGCCAGAACTTTTACGTGGTCGGAAGAGACAAAAGCAGGACCATGTGGCGAGTCTTGAAGCTTGATCGCCAAGACCCGTATGGCCTAAACATTATCGAAGATCCTACGACATACTCCGAGCCTGAATGCTGTGACTTGCTTAGGCGGATACACGAGGGTAACAGGTCTACAGGCGGACTTAAATTCGTGACAGTATGTTATGGCATTGTTGGTACGTAGTGTAACATGTTCCAGCATCACGTGCTCCATGACATACTCGATTTATTTATTAAAACTCACGTTTGACTCTATCAGGTTTCGTCAAGTTCTTGGGTCCGTACTACATGCTGCTGATCACGAAGAGAAGGAAAATAGGATCTATATGTGGGCATTTAGTATACTCAGTCGCGAAAAGCGAGATGATACCGATCCCCAATTCCTCCGTGCGATCAAATATGCAAGTTTCTAAAAATGAGAACAGGTCTTTTGTCCTATCCGTTTGTAAATTGTAATACATCGTCGGTACTTCCATGAAGACCTAAGCGATTAACATTTAGAAGTTAGACAACTTTTTTTTCCCCTATTGTACTTAGAAGAGTGACATTCAGTGAGCTGTATAGAGCTGACTCCAACTTAGTTTCTTACGAGCGAAAAGTCTCAGTTTTGTGGAGCGCCTTTCTTTTTCTCTGACTGTAAGCACACCCTCTAGTGTTAGAAGACGTGTTTTATTCACGTCGACTGATAATTAATTTCTACTAATTTTCCGTCTTAGTTCTATCCCATTCCATTTTTCTTTCTTGCATTTTCTAGATAGCGTCTTGCATTGTCGATATTGCTTTTTGTTAGTTGATATTGTTCCATAGTTGCGATTGCACGTGTTCAGTGTCGACAGGGGCAATCTCCGTTGCTGTCATGATGTTAAATTTAGTTGTTGAATAATACAAGATATTCTTCGGGCTACACGGCGAGATTTCTATCCCTTTTTACTCTCTTATTCTTCTTCTTTTCTGTTGTGTTTTTGGCCGTCTGTTGGTATCGTGTTAACAGAAATAATTTGTACTGACTCGTAAATATGTTCGTGCCTTATTCGTAATATTTTTTTGTTGTTTTAAAATTCCGTTTGCCTCTCTTCTTCTGATGCTGAATAGATACAAAAAGCTCCTGTGCTTGGTGGATCTCACAAAGGACTTCTTCTTCAGCTACTCATACCACATTATGCACAGCCTTCAGAAAAACATTTGCGATATTGAAGCAGGCCAGTTTATTTATGAAAAAATGTTCGTCTGGAACGAGTTCCTGACGCGTGAAATCCGAGATCAGTTAAAGGGCACAGACTGCGCGTGGACAGTTCCATTAGTATACGGTTTCTTCAAACAGGTAAGATACATTTGGCTCGCAAGCGTGCCCCCTTATCGAGGCGCGTATAAAAAATGAAATAACTTAACTGTCTATCATTTAATCTGGGTCGCGCTTTCCACTCTTTCTATTTTTATGTCGGTTTTAGGTGTTTTCCGATTACCCTTTTGTATTTTTTGGCATGTTTTATGTCTGTTTAATTGGGAAATATTATTATTATTATTATTTTTTTGTGTAAGCTCATTCTTGTTCAGGTTCGATACGATGCTATATTCCTTTGTTTGAACTTGAGTGTTGAATGTCGATGCTAAATATGCTAACTAATGATATATTTTTCTTCAGGTTAAACTCTCGATTTTGGATAGGAATTTCATGTTTACCCTTGTTGCTAGGCGATCTCGTCATTATGCTGGTACCAGGTTTGGCTACTGACCTCGATACGATTCTTTTGCTGTTGCACGTTGAACTTCGTACTATTTCAATGCTCGTTGTTTCGGTTTTGTTTTCTAAACTATTTTTTGTATTTTTGTTTTGCTTAGATATTTGAAGCGGGGTGTAAATGAGAAAGGCAGAGTTGCAAACGATGTCGAAACGGAGCAAATCGTGTATGAAGATGCTCCAAATGGGTGCCCCGTTCAAATAAGTTCAGTCGTGCAAAATCGCGGCTCAATCCCTCTTTTCTGGTCGCAAGAGACTTCCAAGCTGAAAGTAAAACCTGATATAATACGTAAGTTGTACATTCCTATTATTACCGGACACAGACATAGATTTTTTATTTGATTTGGATCTCAATATATTTTACGTATATTTTCAGTGTGGAGGAAGGACCTGAATTACGAGGCAACTAAACTCCATTTCGAGAATTTAGTTCGAAGATACGGGAATCCAATTATAATTTTAAATTTGATCAAGGTATGCTCAACGCCTCATTATTATTATTTTTAATATATCCAATTTATATTCAAGTCATTTTCTTTTTTATTTCTTTCGATAATAATTGCATTTCCTTAATATTTACATCTATGCTTTGCACAGACAAGAGAGAAAAAGCCAAGAGAATCTATCCTTCGTGCGGAATTCGCTAATGCTATTGAATTTATCAACAAAGACCTCTCAAAGGAAAATCGCTTGCGATTTCTTCATTGGGATCTGAATAAGTATTCGAGAACGTAAGCCGCGTCAGCATCTTTAGCTTGATTACTGGATCGTGTTTACCTTATAAACTTATGTGACGTATATTTCCTATTTTATTTTTTTTCGTTTTTTCATGTGCAGCAAAGGAACCAGTGTATTAGTTCTTCTTAGTAGAGTCGCATCATATGCGCTGAACTTAACCGGTATTTTTCATTGCCAAATGGTGAAGACTTCTTGGCCAAATACTTCCTTGAACGGGTGTGACACGGAGTACGAATTTCGCTACACGAAAAAAATAAAAATTTCCTTTATATTTCCTTCTTAATATCTGATATTATGAAAAAATGATACAGCAAAAAGGATGGAAGTTGCGAGATTGAAGAAGATAACAGTGTTAAAGTTGCGGCAACTGGAAACTACTGGAAGCCGCAGAGCTTCCAAAATGGGATCTTAAGGGCCAACTGCATCGATTGCTTGGACCGCACAAATGTTGCGCAGTACGCTTACGGACTCGTGGCTCTCGGGCAACAGTTACATGCTTTAGGACTTGTCGATATTGCAAGTATTGATTTGGACGCTACGTTGGCCGATGACTTGATGAAAGTGTTTGAGAGGATGGGTGACACACTCGCTCTTCAATATGGCGGCTCTGCCGCACACAATAAGGTAATCATCGTCACCATATGCCGCAAGCTAGTTGAATTATTAATTACAAGTAATTAGCGTGATCGCAAGCTTATTAGCAGATACATTTTCAGATGATTTGGGTTTAGTGTCAATGCATTACGGTATCCAGCTCATTTTAGTCGTTGATGTTGATGCCTGGATGCACAGATTTTTTGCGAAAGAAGAGGGCAATGGAAGGCGGCCACTCAGTCTCAGGAGTTCTTTCGAACTCTTCAGCGCTACTACAGCAACGCGTACATGGATTCTGAAAAGCAAGATGCGATCAACGTGTAAGGCTATACATAACTAAGTCTCCGTTATCGATAAAATGACCAAAGGTAGACTGTAATGAGTCGATCTTGATATTTCTCTACCTTCCGTTGAGCAGATTCTTAGGCCACTTCCAGCCTCAAGAGGGTCGACCTGCTCTGTGGGAACTTGATTCAGACCAGCACTGCTTTGTCGGGTGCCGGAGTCCTTATTTTACCGAGGAAAATTCCAAGTAATGGGTTTCTTTTTTGTCAGCGTTTCTGTGATTTTATTAGGATTTTTGTTTACTTTCGTGTTCATCCGTTTTAAACTTTGATTCGGTGCCGTTCTGCATTTTAATCGTAGGTCAATGTTTAAAAGGTCTTTATCGGATGGAAATATTGTCCCCGATAACAATGATTCTACTCCAGTAATGAATATAAAACAAGAATTGAACGAAGACAAGCGATCGCGTGATGGCAGAGATGATGATCACAAAGCTATGTCTGAGTCCACGCCGGAGATCTCAACTTGCGAAAGCGTGTTATCCAATTCCAGGTCAGCGTCAGACTACATATCCTCTTTTCATATTGTACCCCGGTTATATCCTAGACCACTTTTTTAGTTGCCGTGGAACTTTTAAGTGAGAACTATAATGTAAAAAGTCGAGTTTTCAGTAGACACTTTATTGTAAAAATTGTTTTTTTATTAAATTTAATTTACACACACATCCAACCATCAGAGAGATTCAAACCCTGATCGTGGGGCCGGTAAGTGAAATTTAGTGCGTATCTGATGTGCTTTAGAGTTTGTAGGTATACTCCATCGATGTCTCGGAGGCAGCTGTTCCCAGATCTGCAGGAGCAAAACGTTGAAATTAGTAATTTCTGTGTGAATGAGCGCAGGGAGTCGGTTGACTTCTCTAACTTTCTCGATGTGGAGTGGCTCTCATCATCTGGAAATTCTTGTGAAGAGGAAGCGTATGAGAGGTAATTTTATTCTTATTTTCCGTGTCCGTGAAGTTTTTACATTTCGTGATGATGTTTCCCAGTTATGAACAATTTTTTTTGCGTTGTCTTTCCTTGTCTGATTCTTCTTACATCTTTGGTCTGAATGACACTAAACTTTATGTTGAGAAGTATCTGTCACAATTTTTTTTTACAACTTTTTTCGGAGATTTTCAAATTTAATTAGTATTTATTGGTCGTTGTACGCTCACTTGTTGCAGGTCCACACTCATCAATACTACTGCTCTGGCGACGTCTTCGAACAATGTTCTTAGCGGGCTCAAATCGGAATCAACAGCCGGTTCCAGCGAAGCCGGATCTGGATTGAAAATTGTTAGTGTAATACCAGATTTGTAAAAATTTATTTGAACTATTTTTTTATTTTTGAATTAAGGTAAATGAGAGTTGGACTGATTTTTACTGAAATTGCGTCGCAGGGTGGAGAACATTTCCAGGCTGAGATCGCTTTGAGCAGCCCACTCCCCGGGGACACTCCATCAGAATTCTCCGACAACTTCGTGCGCTGGGTGACATATGGGGACTCGCTGTTCCATTGAGTGAGCCCATTTTCTTCCCATTATATAAAAAAAAAGAAACGAGAAGAAAAAAAGAAAAAAAGAAATTCAGTTTTGACGTAATTCATAACCTGAATCAGCCAACCCATCCGAAGGATGTGAGTTTCTCCAAATAAGATAAATAGACAGAACCGAGGTCAGTCAGCCAGGGATCGAGCGAGATCAGAAACTCTTCTGAAAAAACAGCCTGCCAGTCAGGCGCTTGTAAAAATGCTCCGCATGGTGAGGAAAAATAATACATGTTATGCCGTGGTAGCTTGGCATAGCGACATATTTAAAGTTGGGTAACTTTTGGTGATTCTTTGCGGCTGGAGCGTCGCAAAGCCTTGTAAGTATCGGAAGGATATTCTTTAGCTCCCTTGCGGATTATAAGATAAACATTCTGGTTATTAGCCTTCTTTTACCGATTCAGCTGCAGGTAATCGAAGCAGTTCCGATGGTAAGGTTGATTAGTTTTCGTTGGTTGGTTGGTTTATGCACCGGGGTTCGATAAGCACAGGGCAATTATAGTTAACGATAGGGAGATGTCGTCGCTAAATTTGGTGTTTTTGATGCTTTTGATCGTTAATTGGTCGCTACAACTCTTTGAGTCCTGATGCATTAACAAACTCTTTAGGGGAAGCTGGCAAATTTCAAATTTTATTATTTTGCTCGTCCGTGGATTTCAATTTAATGGAGTTATTGTCATCTTTCTACATGGTGCATAGTGTAATCCTATGCTTGAGAAAATCAGTTTATTTCGTTTTTTTTTTTATTTCATTCCCCTGCGAAGTATTTTTTTTTTCTGAAATCCTGTTGGGGTCATTTTTCACATGCCACGACAATTTTTCTCCCATTTCATTTCTCTTTTTCCACCTTAAATTTGCTTTTGGGTGCACGCACGTGTCGGAAATGATTATTAGACAAGTTCAACGAGATTCGAACATGTTTTTGGGTTTCATTTAGGTGATTTATGCTCGAAAAATTGTATCTCGAAGAACAAACTTTAAAAAACTGATCTGTATAGGAAAAAAAAAATGGATTGAGACCAAAACTGTCGTGGCGTCACTAGACGACATTTAGAGGTGATACGAGTTCGTTTTTAAAAATAAAAGTTTGTAAGCCTGGAAATTCAGAAAAAAATCAAAATCAACCAATTTTTCGTAGGGGTATGCATACCAATAAATTTGTTCATCCGGGTCAAAATATAAAATTAATAATTAACCAGCATACAATGTAATATAGAACTTTTTAAGACTATTGGACAAGTTTCATCTGACACATTTTGGGGACATGTTTCAGCAATTTATCCTCGAAAAATCATGTATTGAAGAGTGAACTTTGAAAAGTCAATCTAGGCAGGAAATGAGAAATAAAATGGACCAAAACTGTTGTCGTATCATCACGCAAAATGTAGAAGGGCACATTGAGCGAATTTTAAAAGGCCGGTCTGGGCATGAACATAAAAACAGATTGGAACAGTAGAATCTCTGAAGGGCACGTAGAAGGTAATCCTAGCTCAGTTTTAAAATAAAAAGTCCGTATGTATGATAAAAAGAAAAAAACCAAAATCAGCCAATTTTCTGTAGGGGTATACCCACAAATTTGATGATTTGGGTCAAAGAAAAAAATTAAAACTAACAAGTTTATAATGTAATTTGAAATTTTTTTAGACTCCCAACCAAATTTCATGCGATTCGGACACATTTTAGGGGTCCGTTTCAACGATTTATTCATAAAAAAATGTGCTCGAAGAGTAAACTTTGAAAACCTGATTTAGGCATGAACTGAGAACGGATTGAGATGAAAACAGTAGTGGAATTTGTAAAGGGCACATAAAAAGTGATCGCAGCTTGGTTTTAAAAACATAAGTTTGTCGTAGGAACAATAATAGAAAACCAAAATCGGCCTATTTTTTGTAGAGGTATATCCACAAACTTGATAGTATGGGTCAAAAGTAAGAATTAAAACTAACAAGTCCACGATGTAATATGAAATTTTTAGAGAAAATTGCACAAAGTGATGTCGTACTATCACATTTTTAAATTTGACTGACATTACTACATGATTTTGCAATTCTAATTTTGGGCTATTGTGTAATTAACTAATTTGTGCTTTGATCCAGAAACTTTTAAATAGTTATTAATTATACATTATACAAAAACTTATCATATATTAATCAAATAATAGAAGTTTCTAAATTTATGCAATGATTTGTAATGTTAAATTGGTAAACTAAATAATAGAATATACTAACTTCATATAATGTTTAATTAATAAATAATTTTACACTAATGTTTTAGTCAAAATATTTTTTAATGTTTAAAGGATTTCATAGAAAAGGTGTAGCGCTACATATGAGATTATATCAAAATTTCAGTAATAATCAGGATAATAAGTGTATACCCATAAATTTGTTCATTTAGATCCGCAAATGAAAATCAGAACTAATAAGCCCCCACAATGTAATATGAATCTTTTTAAGACTCTTGGTCAAATTTTATGCGATCGAGACACGTTTTATTGGTCCATGAATTTTGAAAGTCCGGTCTAAGCAAGAAACGGGGAAACAGATTGAGACGAAAAATGTCTTGGCATCACCATAATTATTAAGCCGTCACAAAGGTGATTTTCCCAATCTTTAATGGTCCCAATTTTTCCTAAACCAAACAATTTAAGCTTATTGACCATGTTTTACGGGATTGACACATTTTTTAAAGTTCTGTTTCACTATTTAAGCTCGAGAAACCGTGCCTCGAAAAGCGAAGTTGAGATTGATTTGCAAAAGGAAGGAGAAACTGATAGATAATTTACTTGATTTTTAACAAAATATCAGCGAAATTGTACCTAGTTCTAATAGTACGTTTACTAAAGAAATACTTCGTTGATTAAAACATTTATTTAAAAAACACAGAATATATTTTATAGGTGTCATTTATAGTGACTAATAAAGAAATACATAACATAACATAAAAAATAAAATGTTAATCACCGGTCTAAGTTTGTGATTTATGACCTCGTTAACTTAAAACATTTATTTCAAAAACCGATTATTTGTGCTGTTATCTTGTGGTAATTAACTGTGGCCTATATAAAAACACAGCCTTCAACGATGAAATCGAAATAGAGAGATTTTTTGGTTTGCTTTTTTTCTTTTCCTGTTTCGAAGATGTCGATGGCAAAACATCTGGACGCGCTGCTACTGATTCTTACCATTACTTTCAGTTGTTTCACTAGCAGCTTCTCGTCTATTGAAACGACCGAAAGCCCGGCGCAGGCACCTGAAGAAAGTCTGCTGCCCATGCACGAAGGAACAGATAAACTATTTACGTATGTCCAGAGAACTTCTCCACTTCCGTATTAATATTGATAAATGTTTTTCTTTTTAAAAAATTGCAATAATTTCTTTTTTTTTCTATCAACAGGCCGGAAATGGCGAGATCATCGATTGTGTGCCGCTTGCGGAGGATATAGTCACTGAGGTTTGATTTAATGAATATTGAGTTTATTTATATTATTATTTTGAGTTATGATATTTAAAAAATAATAATAATTAATCCTAAAAAAACAAATTGACCCACATCTTAAAGATATTACTAATTGTGCTATGACTTTTGATATGATGAGATCAGATACCAGAATTCATACAGAATTTGGGCGGCGAATCAAATAGTGATGGCCTTAATGCAAGCGCCTTTCACACATGGCACCAGTACGGAGAATGCCCGGAAGGAACGGTTCCCAGACTGCGTATGCCCCATACTGACGAAGACTTTTTTCGATCAATGAAACGACTTCCAAGGAGCATTACGAGGAATGTAACCCAAGCTGACCATGACGCTAATGATGCGCACGAGGTCGGTCTAGTTTTTTTGTTCCTTTATTTATTATTACTATTTTTAATTTTATTTACATAATATTATATTTATTGTACGCGGGCACTTGCAGTATGCAATTGTGTATACAGAATACGGAGCCTATTATGGAGGAGCGGCTCACATTAGCGTATGGAAACCACACATAGAACGAGCTAACGAGTTTAGTTTAGCTCAGATTTGGGTGGCAACCGGGCTCGGAGACACAGCAGAAACCATCGAATGTGGATGGCATGTAATAATATATGCTGCACTCATCATATCCATAATAATTATCACAACTGATGATTATTGAAGCCACTATATATATATATATATGTGTCGATTTTCTGATATGAATCATTACACGTGTATCCTGATTATTACAAAGACAAAAATAAATTAGAACCCAAATTATTCGTATACTGGACGGTAAAAACATCTCTTATTGCAGTATTTTATCAGATACCTTTCCAATAAGGACATACTTAACAAGCAGGTAAAAACTTATGTTTCTCAAGTTGATAGTTATAAAAAAAACAGGCTGCTATAATCTCAAGTGCCCTGGGTTCAATCAGATCTCACGTAAAATTCTGACAGGCGTCTCCATACTGACACCTTCTCAAGTGAACGGCGCAAAATCCGCAATCGACGTTCAAATTGCAAGGGTAATAAAAATCCGTCGTTTTGTTTTCATTTGGGGTTTATAAGCAAACTCGATCTTTTAATGCTTCAGTATTAATTTTTAGATTTTTAATGTTTCGAATGTCAAAGTTTCTGATTCTTAATGTTTCTAATATGTTTATTTAAGACATCCCAGCAAAACGATCTTAATTGTTTCAAAATCTTTAAATACTAAATCCTAAAACCCTGAAAACAAAAAATCCAAAACTCTGAACAAAAAAAAAGAAAAATCTATATGTATTATAAGCCATAAAATTCTGAAACCCTCCACCCACGCTAAACATTATTATAAACATATTATATCATTGAAAAACGACTTTATTATTTTATTCGTTCTCAGGTGCGTAGCTTGTATAATCTGGTTGATATATATTATATATAGGGTTGGTTTAACCGTACGTAGGTTGTGTCAGATTTGGTTGATTATGTATGAATGAATTTGCAGGATGCGAAGACTCGGCACTGGTGGCTTAAAGTTGGAAACGAAGTAGTAGGATACTGGCCTGACTACATTCTCCGGCGGCTGAAATCTGAATGAGCAGGCCACGGAGGTTCACTGGGGCGGAGAGATTATAAATGATAGAGCCGCAACAAGCAGGCAGCACACGGCTACTCAGATGGGCAGCGGCTTCTTCCCCAGCGAGGGCGCCAGTAAAGCAGCTCATTTCCACACGCTCAAAGTCATCACGAATCCCGACGGTGGTTTGTTTGGCGATCCTCCTGGCCAACTCCGTCCTTACAAGACAAACCGCTGGTGCTACGACTTGATGCGAAACCCATATGGACGCCCATTCAACGGAGCTAACTTCCTTTTCGGAGGCTTCGGCCGCTTGCCCTTAAACATCCTATGTAACTCCTCCTCCGTTTTTTACTTCAGTGAAGCCCAGCTTCCGGCTGGATTGATGACTGATGATTGATTATTTTCAAGTTTAATTAATAAAATTTGTATTTTGATATATTCACATACTAGAAATGTGTGTGTTAAAGTACAGAATCTATGTATCTGATTCATTGAGTCGCAGATATCCAAAGGCTTTTAGAGTTTTATGATTTTATGCGTTTTAGTATTTTTTAAGGCTTTTGGAGTTTCAAATTTTCATATTTTTGTAGTGTGTTTCAAAAATTCTTTAAAAACTATAAAAATTCAATAAATAAAAACATTAAAAATCCAATACGGGAAATAACGCTAACCCTATATACCTTAAAATACTAAAAATTCTAAAATTCAGAATTACAATTTTAAAACGTGTTATTTTAATCACTCGATTACATAGATTGTATACCCTAACAGCGTTTTTCCCATTTACTAATGTAAACCAAAGTCTGTTAACAAGAAGTTAAGCTAAGGCTATTAGAATAAGTGTTTAGAAGTTTTTACTCCATCAAAATTGTATCGGCAGGCGACACTTATCTCCTATATATTTCTATCCAATGATTTTGATCTTTATCAAAAATAAAGTAAATATAATTTTTTTTTATTTTTTTATTTGTCCTACCTACGGATTTAAATTTTTAAAATCGAGCTAGGATCACTTTCTACGTGTCCTTTAGAAATGCCACCACATTTTTCTTCTTAATACGTTTCTCCATTCTTATCCATATCATTGTTTTTCATTGATAAACATCTGAAACGGTCCCCTAAAATGTGTCTGAATCGCATGAAACTTGGCCAAGAATCTTAAAACATTCTTTATTATATTGTGAGTTAGTTAATTTTTATTTTTATTTTTTGACCAAATCACCAAATTTGTGAGTATATCCCTATAGAAAATGGGCTGATTTCGATTTTCTTTTATTTGTCCCACCTACCGACTTTTATTTTAAAAACTAAGCTAGGTTCAACTTTTATATTTCCTTTAGAGATGCCACCACAAATTTCATCTCTATACGTTTCTCCGTTCATACCCAGATCATTCTTTCAAATTGCGTAATTCGAGCACCGTTTTTCGTAGATATATATATCACTGAAATAGATCCCTAGAACGTGTCTGAATCAAATGAAATTGGGCCAAGAGTCTTTAAAAGTTTCATATTACACTGTCGGCTTATCATTATAAAATTGTATTTTTGTATCAAATCATCAAATTTGTGGGTATACTCGTAAAGTAATTGGGTCGACTTTTGATTCTTTTATTTTTCCTACCTATAGACTTCTATTTTTGAAACCGAGTAAGAACCACCCTCTACGTGCCCTTTAAAGATGCTACTATATATTTTTTCTTAATAAGTTTCTCCATTCCTATCCAGGTCAGCCTTTCAAAGTTTGCTCTGACACCTTTTTTAATTAATAAATTAATCACTTAAACGGGCCTCTAAAATGTGTCTGAATCGCATGAAATTTGGCCTAAAATCTTAAAAAAATCCATATTACATTTTGGGCTTTTTAGTTTTGATTTTCATTTTTTTACACAAATCACTAAATTTGCGGGTATCCCGCTACAAAAAAATGGGCCAATTTTAGTTTTATTTTACTTGTCATACCTACATACTTCTGTTTTCAAAACCAAGCTAGGATAAACTTCTATGTTCCCTTTCGAGATGCCATCACATTTTCGGTCTCAATATGTTTCTCCATTCCTATCCAGATCAACTTTCAAAGTTCGCTCTTTGAGCATCATTTTTTGGAGATAAATTATTGAAATAGATCCCTAAAACGTGTCTGAATCGCATAAAACCTGGTCAAGACTCTTAAAATTTATATTCCATTTGTGGATTTTTTAATATGATTTTCATTTTTTGACCAAATCACCAAATTTGTGGGTCCACCCCTATGAAAAATGGGCCGATTTTGTTTTTCTTTCGTTTTTCCTACCTACGAACTTCTGCTTTTAAAACCGAACTAGTTTCACGTTCTACGTGCCCTTTAGAGGTGCCACCATATTTTTTGTCCTAATCTGTTTCTATGTTCCTGTCTAGATTAACCTTTAAAAGTTTATTATTTGTGCACTTTTTTATGGATAAATCACTGAAATGGACCCATAAAACATGTCTGAATTGCATACTTAAGTATGAGATTCTAAGAATTACATATTTCATTATGGGGTTATCATTTTCCAATTTCATTTTTCGACCCTGATACCAATTTTTAGCAGATTTTGTGATCCGGGATAAAAAAACGAAAATAAAAAATAATTTGCCCAAGGCGTAATATGAAACTGTTTAAATTTAAGTCTAATGGTCAAATTTCATATCATTGAGACACATTTTGAGGGCATTTTCAACAGTTTATGCTAAAGAACATACCACGAAGAGCGAGAAATAACTTGTCGTATGGGTGTTGTTGTATATTCTCATATTTGATGAATCGTGGTCAAAAAATGAAAGTCAGAAGTAACTTGTCTACGGCGTAGTATGAAATTTTTTGAGAGTATTGATCAAGATTCACCGAATTCTGACATATTTTGGAAGCCCGTTTCAGCACTCCATGCTCAAGAAACTGTGCCACAAAGAGTGAATTTTGAAAGACTGATCATTGGAAAGAAAATAAAATGGATTGGCATGAAAATGATCACTTTATCACTGAACGATATGTAGAATGTGACCCTACTAGTTCGATTCAAAAATAAAAGTCCGTAGGTCTAGAAATTGAGAAAAACTAAAAGCGACCCATTTTTCGTAGTAGTATACCATATTTGGTGATCCGGGATTAAAAAATAAAATCTAGAAACTAACTTATCCACGATAAAACACGTTTTACGGACTCGCTTCAACAATTTATGCTTGACAAACCGTCAAACTTTTGAAGACTAATCTGGAGAGAGGAGGAGAAATGAATTGGGCCAAAACTATCGTGGTGTAATTAGGCGACATGTAGAAAATGACTCTAGTTCGGTTTCAAAAACGGAAATCTGTATATCAGAAAAATGAGAAAATCTAAATCAACCAATTTTTTTGTAAAGATTTACCTATCTGTTAGTTCATTTGCGAGATTATCCTTTTTTTTTT
>NQLW01000011.1:2681942-2704834 GCA_002312845.1 Kalanchoe fedtschenkoi
TTGTTATGCACTATTAACTCGTTGGCTGATCAGGATGAGCAAATTATTAATAGCAACATGTTGTACTAGGATACTCCCTCTGTCCTTTTTCACATGTCACTTAACTGAATTTTTTTGTCCACGTTTACTTGTCACTTAACACTTTTCAATACGTATTTAATATGAACAACTATCTTAAAAAGTCAAACATTAATAATTTTATTATCATAATCAATAAAAAAGCAATTCTACATCAATCATAATCCATCAATTCTATGTTTTACACAAAATTTTAAAAATATACATCGAATTCTTACCTATTAAATTCGCTCAGACGCTAGCATTAAATATCACCTTAATCTACTCAATTTAACCTTAAACGACATGTATATCAGAACGGAGGAGTACTAATTAGTATCATTGCCTTTTTAGAGATATAAAACTTACTTTAGGTATTTCCAAAGCTTATTATAAAGAAAAACTAAGCGAATAGGCTATTCTCCTCATCCGTAGCCAATGACAATACTTTTGATCTTTCATATGTGAGAGCGAATGTTGGTTAAATGATTAACCATGGTTAAACCAAAATCCGACGGGGATGAGGATGATTTTGAATTTTCCATACCCGAACGGTTATGATGCAGATATGATTTTGATATATCTCGAAACGGATAGGGTATGATAATACTACTCACCGTCCCGTTGCCATCTCTAACCTAGAGGGAGCAGGAAGTGACACGGCCATTTCCGCAGTCCATTATATTGCCGAAAGACCGAAAAAAAAATTGGGGATCATCAGCTGATCCATTAGACTTACTATAAATAAACATGCATCTGAGTCATTATGACTATGAGGCAGTCCCATTAAGCTAAACGATGATTGGGCAATGCATCAATGTCTTTCAGACAAGCTTCCTCCTTGGTTTTCAGAGGCAGTAACATTAAAGGCAATGCATCAATGTCTCACAAAATAATCTAAAGTTCCAGACATGAAAAGCCTAGCAACCAGCTGCTTAAGATCAGAACGTAAAATGCAACAAGATCAAAAGGAAAGAAAGCTATTTGGATTGTCGATTAAAAAAGAGTTGTTTCAACCTGATAAATTCAAAATTTTAGAAAAAATCTACATCTCAGATGGTGCACAAAAACAGTGATCTAAATTCTTGTTTTTTGATAAGACAACTAATAGGAGGTAGAAGAGAGAAGTGCAGACTGAAAGTTTCATTTAACATCTTGGAGTCATTCCCAGTTAGTTGCTGGAACTGGGGGTATGATATCAGCAGCAACTGGAGCTGCTACTGCGTCCCATCCGCCATCTACAACTGGCACAGCACCTGCATGTGAGATTGATGTCATAGGAGCTACATTAAACAAATGACATTTGCCACAGTATGAAGTTCAAAAATTCTAAATTTATAAAAGAGGGTGGAACAATCGGCTGGAAGAGATGTGATATTGTGGAAGCCGATTAAAATAAAAAGGAATTTTATGGTTAATGACAGTGGAGGAGATATACCGGCGACAGGCGCTGCCTCAGTCCAGGGAAGATCGGCTGGAGCAGCATTCCAGTCACCAGTAGCAGCTGAGAAATCGGCAACAGGGTAATCGATGGGAGCAATCTCATCATCTTCAGCCTTCTTGGGCTCTTCCGGCTCTCTGTAGAAAAAGAGATCCACCTGGACAATCAAGAAACATGTGAGATTGATCAACACGCCACCAAACCAAACAATAAACAACGGATTCTTTTATAGAGAAAAACCTTGTCAGCCACAACAAAGAAGAAACATTAATACTTATCAAATAGAACTTACCATGACATCCCATTTGTGACCAGGCACGATGGTTCCTCGCATCTGCAAGACCATCCTAGCGAGCAGCCAGAAGAGGCACCCGATACTGTGCTTTCCCTTGTTGTTAGCCGGGATACCGATGTCAACATACCTCATCGGCGAATCAGTGTCACAAAAAGCAATGGTGGGAATGTTCCCAAGAGCAGCTTCCTTAATAGGCTGCACACCAGCATCACACATCAAAAACAACCACCTAAAAGAATCAATTTCAAAACCAAAACGAAGCAATCAGATGACAACTGACCTGGTGATCAGTTCTTGGGTCGGTAAGGATCAGAAGTCTCGGCTCACTGAAAGAAGTCTGCAGCTGGTTAGTGAAGGTACCGGGTGTGTGCCTCCCGGCAATGGCATTGGCTCCTGTGTAGTGAGCGAACTTCAAAACCGCCCTCTGACCGTATGGCCTAGCAGATTGGACAATGATGTCCTTGGGGTTCTCAATAGCAACAATCACCCTGGCAGCCATCATAAGCTTGTCCCATGTCTTTCCTAGGTTGATCACATAGATACCTACACAACACAATATCCCAAAATCCTAATCAAAACTCAAGTACTAAACCCTACATCCACAATCCCAACTCCAGAACCGAAACTGCTAAATTGTACATATACTAAATTTCAAAACTGAGCTGAATCATTTGTATTTAATAGCAACTAAAATACATAAAAATTCTGACTTATTCCCAATTTGAGCTTCATCAGCTATATCATATATCACAAATTCAAAAACTTTTGCACAATAATAACAAAACAAAACAAAATTCGAAATACCCAGAACCACCCATCAACCACTTTAGATAATCAGCATATCAAAATATACCAAGTTGCAATCATTAGTACACTAGTAAACAAACCGAGCAAAAAATGGAACACCCAGATGCAGAAGATCGTCGAAAACTCACCGTCAGTCCTGCGCTTGAACACGTAACGCTCCATCTGAAAATCGCAGTTCTTGGTACCCAGATGCACCTGGGCGGCAAGCATCATCTGGATGTCCTGCTCCTTCTGGCTCAGCGCTCTCGCCATTTTGGAAATCGAGGATGAAGCCCGACGGCACTAAATCTCACACTCTCCTGCTCCTTGTTCACCTCGCTTACGGCTTGCTAGGGTTTCTGCGAAACCGGTTCGTCGCAGATTTATATACCTCCTCCAAACAACGCCCTAACTCATATTTACGTAATTGCCCTTCTCCATTTCAGCCTCGGTTCATCACCGGCCCATTTAGAGCAGCCCGGTTCTGACCTGACCTTCTAAGTTGCGTCAAGTTGGGCTTGTAAACCTATTTAGGTTTCTTTAAAACCCACTAAGATCGCCCAATGTGACATTCTACCCAAATTTTTGGGTGTTTGGCCAAAACAACTAATTACAGAAACACAACTGGTGAATATAGAAACACAATTGGTGAATATAAAAGTACAACTGATGAATATTCACTGCTTGTGCTTCTATCTTCACCAGTTATATATATAAGCAACAACTGATGAATATAGAAGCACAACTGATGAATATTCACTAGTTGTGCTTCTATATTCATCAGATGACTTGCTATATTCAAAAGTAGGGGTTTACACCGGCCCAGAATCCGATCGGACCAGAACCGGAATCGACAATTCTTAAGGATCGAAGACCGGACCAGTTCCAAGTCGGTCTGGACCGAACCGGACCGGAAAATTCCAAATTTGGACCGGACCGGACCGGATTCAAAAAAATATTATTTTTATTAGAATATTAATAAAAAAGATTTTTCTATTTATATATTAAATATAATATATTTAATTAGTATATTAAAAATATTATATTTTATTAAGAAATTATAAAACCAGCTCATTTCATTCCATTCCCGTCCGGATTGAAATTTTTCGGGTTTGGACCGGACCGGACCGGAAACTGGAATCCATAAAATCATTGGACCGGAATCAATCGGTCCGGTCCGGTTCCGGATCATTCCAATCCAAACCGGATTATGTACACCCCTATTCATCAGATGATTTGTGCTTAAGTATTTGGAAAAAAGAACAACTGATTAATATAGAAGCACGGTTGATGAATATTCATTAGTTGTGCTTATATATTCAGACAGAAACGATAAAAACGACGCTGTATTTCATTAAAATTAAAACGACGTCGCAAACGAGAGTAGTATCCTCGGACAATCCAACAGTAATTGGACATTCGGAGGCTGACGTGTCACATTGATGTCGATAACGCCTGAATAAATAAATATTTGTCGGGCACTTTTGACTGTGGATCAAAATATTCAAGCATTCCACGTAGGCAGCGGAACCGCAATAAAAAAACGTAAGACAAGAACGTTCTGGATTCACAAACGAACAAAAATATCTTCTCAACGACGAATTTCATCCGTCCATTTCTTGGGATCGCATCTCAGACCGTCAACTGGAAATTAATTTTTTAAAGAGACGATTAAAGTAACGTGGGAAAAAATCTGGGCTTTATCTATCTGGCTTCATCGTCGTCATCATCTTCTACGTAGAGCCCTAGCCAAGAATTTCTGCTCCTCTCTCTATTTGTCATCTCCTAGTTCTTCACGGAATCAGGCTGGAGTTCCATGTGATGGGAGCTTGAGAAAGAAGAGAGCTCGTTGCTTGATTGAATAGCGAGAAGAGAAAAAGGTTGAATTTTTTTAATTCGTGAAGTGATTGATCGGCGTTGGGCGTTTGCGGTTTAATTGAATTCGATTGGGGTTGTGAATTCGAGGTTTCTGCCGCTATCTGCGAACTGGGTGTTGCTCAATTGCGGCAATGGCGAGCTGGGATTGCGGCGGCGGAGGCGGAGGTGGGGGGCGGAAGGAGAGTGATTTTTACGGCGTTTTGGGGGTGAAGAAGGAGTGCACGGAGGCCCAGCTTAGAAGCGCGTACAAGAAGCTCGCATTGGTTGGTCTTAGCTTCGTGATTTGGGAAAGGATTCTATTTTTCCACTCTGAATTCTCGAAAAAGATTTGATTTTTATTTATTTATACTGTGATTGCTGAACTGGGTTGTTCTGGATTCTGATGGATTGTGGATGTGTTTTTCGATCTGCAGAGGTGGCATCCTGATCGGTGCTCCGCCGGCAGTAATGCCAAGTCTGTGGAGGAGGCTAAGAAGAAGTTTCAGGACATTCAGGAGGCCTATTCTGGTAAGCATCTTCAGTTCTTGATTGACATGTTGATCAATGCAGCTGGTAGGTCTGTAAAGCCGTTAGGTACTGTGATTAGGAGTTTCCGTTTCATGTAGATTTGATGTAGATAGGAATGTGAGATGGAATATTCCATTTGATTGTTAGTTGTGTGACTGTTGGATTCGGTATTGCTAAACCAGTGCTGTCGGATTCGAGCAAGAGGTTCTTGTACGATTTGGGAGTGTACGACAAGGAGGACGATGATGAGAATGTAAGACATCTCTTTCGGGTTTAGAATCGGTTTTAGAATCTAGCTTTTTTGTGAGGTTAGCGTGACATTCTGTTCGGCGACTGATGTAGATAGAGGGAATGAGTGATTTCCTTAGTGAAATGGCAGCGATGATGCAGCAGAACAAGCCCAATGTAAGTCCGTTATCGGTTACCTATTCGAAAATCTCGTTCCATAAAGAAAAAAAAAGTCATGTTAGGAAATTTGTTTTTTAAAGTATGGCTTCTGACCTTGGCAGGAGAATGGAGGGGATAGCTTTGAGAATCTGCAGGATCTGTTCAATGAGATGTTTCAGGCAGATATTGCTGCTTTTAGCTCTTCGACCACACATAACAGCAAGCAGTCGGGCTCGGCCACGCCCACGTCCTGCTCCTTTTCATTCGGGTCTTACAGCGAGACCTCCAATGCAAACAACAAGAGGAGTTCCAACGACCTAAATTTTGATCCTTCTTTTCAGAACTTCTGCTTTGAGGTGAGCACTCATCTTTTGCCACTTTATAGTTTCACATTTAGCATTCTACTTGACAAATACGTCGATATGGTTTGTTTGTGGTGTCAAACTCTCTAGGTTGGGGGAGGGTCGTCGCAGTTGGACGACAGAAGCAAACGGAGGAACTCGAGGCAGACCCGACAGTGATTGAGGGGGCCGACCGATTCTTGCTCGTTCCTACCCAACAGTGATCAGCAGACACCAATCTTTACGATGTGAAGTTAACCCAAAAAAGCCTGATTCTTTCACCCACAGAAAATGACCATGTAATCTACAGTAAAAAAAGGTATCTCATTGTGAAACACGCAGGAGTAGTAGTAGATCTCAACTCTCATTGATCTATGCCAGTCTAGCGTTTACCGATACAATCTCATCAATCCATTTCAAGCTCTTCATCTCTTGATCATTTTTGTTGATGCTTTATCTACCTATCTGCCATTGTTGTCGGTGTTTAAGATTAGATTATGAGAACGAAGTCCTATTTGGCCTAGTCAATACAGGTCGAATGTGTCGGCTTGATGGTCCCTTGTGACTGTTGAAAAGTGTATGTTCTTAGCAAGCCTGCTCTTCTGGGTTCTTCTGTTGATTAGCATGTTCTATTATCTTCTGTAGTTGGCCGCTTGGTATAGGATGCTGATAATTTGGGTTAGGTATCGAAATAGTCTAGTCTTTAGGAGAAGGTAGTAGAAACTCTTTATTGTGGTGATTTCTGGGAGCAAAGAAGGTCGGCAAATAAAAACATGGCAAAGACGCAAGTGTTGCCGTCTTTGTACTACCTAGGAGTGGCTGCGACAGTAAGATGTGGCTTATGCAGCAGTCTTGATCAGGTCTGCTGCATCTTGGACGGTTGAGATGTTCTCCGCTCCGGCCTCACCGATGGCGACTCGGAACTTCTCTCTTCCAAAGCCATCATGATCTCAACCTGGAGATCATAGGATTACATAGGTCGCTTGCTGGTGTCAGGGCAGAGACATTTTAAGGTTGAGGCTGGCATACGGTGTCTAGTGAGTCAGTGACTCGCTCGACTGGGCGGCTGCCAAGGAGGCCATCCGAGAAGAAAGAACAAAGCAGAAAGAAGGTGTTCGTTCTGAATAAGTTTCTAAAAAATGGAGGCAAACGGACTGTATACAGGGATAGATAACCCAAAAAAAGCTGACGAAGATAGCAATGCATTCTGTTCTGGCCTAAGTGCCATGGCGGTCTCTAGTATGAGAGCTTTGTTGTGAAATGCCATTACGTTTCGACCGAGTGCGCTGCACAGTAATAGAATTTACCTGTTTCAACAGTTCTGACATTTTCGACAAATTACAAGTCATCACTTCACCGACAAAAGGCCACGCTTAACTATTGGCTAACATTTTTAAGCACACTAAGGAGCTGGAGTGCAAAAGAGGTACTGACCTGGGAACATCACATAAAAAAAAGTTGTCAGTATTTGCGGAAAGTCAAGTTCAGACGGCCTGGTCGTAGGAGGTTAGTTTCTTCAAGAAGAGATTTCGGGGCAGTGTCTGGAAGAATTCGTTCGACTCCATGAAATATGTGCCTAGATTCGCCCCCGAAAATCAAGATATCTCCAGATTCAAGTAAGACCTTCTCAGCTTTGTCTACATCCCTCTGATCCGAGTACAAAAACTCCGCCGAATCACCAATGGAGAATGAGACCACAGGCAGCCCCTTCCTTCGACTTTCTTCACTTTCATCTCGGTCCTGCAACAAGGGAAAGTAGATAACTGTCAACAAAGCGCTCCAAAAAGTGCTCAGTGGATGTATAGCTGAAACTGATGTGTTTAACCTGATGAAGTCCAAGTTTTCCCGTAGATGTATAGAAGTTAACAATACAAAGATCAGGAGACATTGAAGGAAGTGTATTTTCAGCTTTTGCATTCTTTGCAGCTTCCCTTATGAGTTTATGGGACTCTTGTATTGATCTGTGGACCCACTGATTGAACTCGGAAGGCAGAAGCGGTGGTTTGGCACCATCTACTGGTCGAACATCTACATACTGACTTGTCTCAGGATCCCAATTTTTACCAAGGCACATCATCTTCAAATGTAGTTTTGCACCGTCTTTGTAGCCAGGTTGATAAAAACCTCCCGGGCCTCGACCAAGAGTCCGACAGATGCTCACAATTTGAGCCTGTAGGAAAAAAACAATGGTTTATTAGAAAAATCAAACAGTTGAGACATAAAAACCTTACTAGCGCAGCTCCATAATTTCATCATATGTGGAAACTTTTGTAAAGAAACATTGATAGCATGGAATCAACCTGCTCATGAATAGAAAGATGATTTTTTAGCAAAATCAATCCAGGGCCTAAAATTTCTCCTCTTTTCCCCTCCACAGCTTTCTTCATTTCCTTTCGCTTTTCTTTATTCACTTCAAGTAAGGAGGGCTTAAGTGTAAAAGGAGCTCCAGTTTTAAGGAAACAGATGTCATAACCTTGTCTTGCCTCAGATGATTCTGAACATCTGATGCCTGACACATTGCCGATAGATGACGTTTCAGACACATGCTTTTTGTTGCCACAAGGCTTAGCATCCATTCCAGGTTTTAAAGGCTGGAAAAATTCACCTAGAGGAACATTCACACTTCTCTGGCTCTCTTTTATACTATCTGTACCCTTATCCACTCCCTTGATTGGATTTTCAGATATTTGAATCTTACTGACATCTATATCACGAATTCCAGGTCGTGATTGATCAGATAAAGAGGGAACACATATCCCAATATCATTAACCAAACCAGAACTGACATCCAGACTTGAACTCACACTGCAGGCAGCATCTGGTGCACCTTCACCTTGATCAAATTGGCCCTCCTTAATTCCTACTGGAACATACACCCATACCTGCTTACCGCTATTGCCCCTACTTACTTCACCACCATAATTCTTATTTCGATCAAAATATTCTTTCTTCTGGCCATTCATACCTCTATTGCCTGACGAATTTTCATTGTATAAATACCTGTTATTTTCATCCTGTAATTTGAAGCCAAAAATAAAAAACAATTAAGCGTGTACAGAAACTAACAATGAGTGACAGCCACGTTGAGATAGAATTTAGGAACTGGATCACATGAGTAAATAGCTTCTTAGTTCTTACTGGAGCATCAGACAGTCCTTGTCTATAGCTGTTACCCCTACCACCTTCATAGCCAAAATTTATATGCCTGTCACTCATAGATTTTGGATCCAAATCTTCAACGTTCCTCTGGTAACTCCTTCCTCTACCGCCTGATGGATTTTCATTGTATGAATGCCTGTAATATTGATCCTGCAATTTGAAGCCAAAACAAGCCACAACAAGCACTAAGAAAAACCAACAATCAGTAACCCCCACAGCTAAGTAGAAACTATAATTTGGGTCACTGGAAGAAACAGACTCTTACGGGACCATCAGACCATCTCTGCCTACGGCTGTTACCCCCTAAAGCCTTCTTGGCTACTAAAACCTCTACCTCTACCACCTGATGAATTTCACTGCATGAATACATGTCATATTCATCCAGAAACTTGAAGATTAAACAAACAAATCGGTTAGCATGTAACAAAACTACCAATCAGCTACACCTTCTCATGCTAATTTCAAGCCCTAATTCACCACCGCCTTCACACAAACTGCATTAAACACAAAACCTAAAATCTCTGAAACTCACCACCAACGCCTCAACCATTATCACGTAACAAAATCACACTCACTCACATGATCTCGCCGGAGAGAAGACCTCCCACCAGGACGTATCGGCGATCCTCTCGCCACCCAACGCTGACCTCCGTCGCCAACCCCACGACCTCTTTCCGCGATTCATACCTCCAAAATCCACACCAACCGCTCCACCAAAAACCTCAACCCACCTCCAATAACCACCGAGTCGACGCCACTCTCGCTCACTCACAGCTCGAAGTCGAATCCCAAAGCGGTTGGAGGTTTTCGCATAAGCGGAGATGAAGCGCTTCAACTTCCCAAAATTTATACGTCCTTCGGGGGAACACTGTTACACTGTACTAAACATTGAGGATATAACTATAATTGTAATGACTTAGAGGGCTTATTTAGAGTTAATAATACTTTTATTCCGGAATATTTGTATACTCGTATCCAAACGTGCGCGTTAATCACCGCTGCCAACGACACGTCATCGAGAACTCTCAGCAGGCATAAATCGCTGAATTCGATTTCCGCCTCGGTTGAGATTTTCCTCAGCAGCA
This sequence comes from Kalanchoe fedtschenkoi, assembly GCA_002312845.1. Lineage (NCBI taxonomy): Eukaryota > Viridiplantae > Streptophyta > Magnoliopsida > Saxifragales > Crassulaceae > Kalanchoe > Kalanchoe fedtschenkoi. The sequence continues at coordinate 2,691,879 of NQLW01000011.1, forward strand.
AAAACCCTACGCTGATCGACGACGATCGTCTCCGCGAATTCTCAGATCCGTCAGGCGGGAGAAAGCGGCGGCTTGCGCATTTTGGTTGACGTGAATTCTGGGATCGGCAGGTGGTTTTGGATCTGTAGGACGCCGTGGCGATTAGGTGATTTTCCGTTTATTGTTTTGTTAGGTTTTTTGTTGCTGGAATTTTGGTGGTGTGAGGTGGCTGGTGCGATCTTGCTGTTTTTGATGCGATTGAGAATTTTGGGGTTTTTGTTTTGAGGTTGAATCGGATTTATGTGGCATTGTGGCTGAGGTTGGATTGGAAGTTGCGGAGATTTGGTCGGAATGGGGACCTCACTGTCGTTGTTTGGTTTTTTCTGCGTGTGATTTGTGTGATGGTAGGAATTAGGATTTTACTCTTCGGCTGTAGCTTCACTGCTGGTAATTGATTGGTTGGAAAATGATTGTGGAAAGTGATTGGTATTGAGTGGTTCAGGAACTGGAATTCTGATATTATTGAGTTTGAATTCAGAGTTGTTTAGCTAGAGAGGTGTAATGGATTTTGATCAGATACCCAAGAATGTCACATTTGCGGAAATTATTCGAATGAGAGTGTTTTTTTATGTTGAGTATGTCACTTGACAAAAGTCACACATCGACTAGTGAGGAGTAGAAGGGATGACTTGATTGTTGAACCATGATTTACAAGTCTGGGCCTTTGAGTCACAGTGAGAACGCAATCTAATAAGAGCCGACCTGAAAATTCAACATTTTATTTGGTTGTGGATTTTGAGAGGGTCGAAAATGGCAAGAATTGATGTAAGCTAACTTTTTGAAATATATTAGAAGTTCAGGTAATTGGTTGACTTTGAATTGTGTAATCATCGTGATAGGAACATAATCATCTGCCTTTGTTTACCAATTATTGGATATGATGTTATGAAAATTTATGAGGCGTAGGAGTGATTGTGGAAGTCGACTGAGTAAAGGAGATTTCAAGGGTCTTAGATGTATGCTGAGGAACGTATATTGTTGTTGGATTTTTGGGTTTAATGCAATGCATGTTGATGATTTCCATTCAATTTGTTTACTCTTCAGCATGTACTTGATGATGTAGGCGGAATAACAATCTTTATTATCGTGATTATAACTTATAGTTTCCATTTGTATGAAGCAGCAAAATTAGGAAGTAAGAGATGGTGAAGTTGACTATGATTGCTCGTGTTACTGATGGCCTTCCGCTAGCAGAAGGATTGGATGATGGTCGTGATCTGAAAGATGCTGAATTCTACAAACAGCAAGTCAAGTCATTGTTTAAGAACCTCTCGAGAGGCCACAATGAGGCTTCTAGGATGTCAATCGAAACTGGGCCATACTTTTTCCAGTATCCTTCTGGCTAATCTAAAATGCCTGTTTTTCATTTTATATACATAGGTGTATTCACTATCAACTTCGTCTCAGTAACTCTGATTATTCATATTCGTAGATCAGGCTAGCTTTTTGATGCATGGTTATCATTTCTCAAGTTTATTTAGGACAGCATTTGCGAAGCTATTTAGTAATTCTGCTGCTAGTTCAGTAATTACTTAATGAGCCAAGAAATTCATATTTTATGTTGTGATTTTGGATGCAGATATTCTTGCGAATTCAAGCCATAGTTTTCAGTCAACCACTAAGCACTAACATGTTGACATAGTTTAATAGAACTAAGCTGTTCTATGTTTTCTTTGTACATCCATTGTCGCCTTGACAAAAATTATTAGTTATATAATTGAAGGCCGTGTTTGCTATTTAACTATGTGCGACCGCTCCTACCCAAAGAAGCTAGCCTTCCAATATTTAGAAGACCTCAAGAACGAATTTGAGCGTGTTAATGGGGCTCAAATTGAGACTGCTGCAAGACCCTATGCCTTTATCAAATTTGGTATATGTTGCTTGTTGGTGTTAATTGTCTATTCCCTCTTGGGTTCTGGTATGCGCATTTAATTTCTGATCTCTTGCTATCATCCAAAAGACACATTCATACAGAAGACAAAGAAATTATATCAGGACACTCGCACACAGAGAAACATAGCAAAGTTGAATGATGAGCTATATGAGGTCCACCAGATAATGACTCGCAATGTCCAGGAGGTTCTTGGTGTTGGCGAAAAGTTGGACCGTAAGCTTCTTTTCCCCATGTGAATTCAGTCATCATTCATTTTTTTTCTTTTCATGTATCCACTTATATAGATAGATGTATAGGACATAATCCCCTTTGTTTTATAATGAAATGTAGAGGTAAGTCAGATGTCAAGTCGGTTGACATCAGAGTCTCGTATATATGCAGACAAGGCGAGAGATTTGAATCGACAGGTTGGTAATCAAGCTGTTTTTACTCTTTTATCTTTTAACAATAGCTGTGATCAGTGCTAAGAGAAGAAGAATACTGTTGTATAATGCTGGTCATGTATGTGTGTTCGGCAGGCGTTAATTAGGAAATGGGCTCCTGTTGCCATTGTGCTTAGCATTGTCTTCCTATTGTTCTGGGTGAAAGGCAAGATCTGGTGAAGAGAAGAAACATTCTCAAGTCTGCAATATCAGAGGAGAGTGAGTCCCTTTGCTGAGATCAGTCAATATCACGTAACAAAGAACACTGGTGGTGGTATCATCATTGTCTCTATGGCGTGGCCTGAGGGGGGGTTAGGACTGACGTTAAAACCATCAATGTAACAACAACTGTCAAGCTAAAAACTAGTTTTCACCGTCTCCTCTATATTGTTAACATATTCAGCACATTTCTTGCAAGTGGATTCCATTCACCCATGATGGCTCGTTCGAGCTCAACTCTTGCTGTATTTGGGGTGAAACAGTATTATTATATACATACAATTGAATTGGAACTCAAACTGCAAACTGCTGCCTTAAATAAATTAATCCACAAAATGTCAAATGCAAGCACTTGACAGTCACTTGCAATTTAATCTCCTAAAAAATGTTTTTCCAAACATCATGCACATTTGCTGCTGGAAGCAGGTTGAGGGCGGAGAGACTTGATTATGAGGCAAGGGCGGAAAGCGGTGATAATGACCTTGTAGAGGATGCAAAACAGAAGAGCATTGGATAGTTAGACATACGTTTGTTTGAGACTTGATTATGAGGCAAGGGCGGAAAGCGGTGATAATGACCTTGTAGAGGATGCAAAACAGAAGAGCATTGGATAGTTAGACATACGTTTGTTTGACGAAGCAGCTGTGAAAAGCAGCGTCTGCTTCATTTCAGAAATCTAGCAGAATGATTCACATATGAAAGAGAGGCATTGCACCTGCATCTATAAATCAATTATTCACATATTTGCTTGTCCATAATGCACACACACACCTTAAGGATCGATATGCCAGCACTAGCTGCCCCTAGAGCAATCTGAATGCCTCTGCATCTGCTTTGTGATCTGGGTAGCATCAGCCGAATAACAATATCATATGATTTGCATGAAGTTCCAATGTCAGGGGCAGTGCCCATCTTCCATGTTTTGATTCTGCAGGCCGGCAAATCAAGTTATGGACAGGTTCCAAGTTTCTTTTGCTTTTTTTTTTTCCAGTGCAGGAGTAGCTGAGTTTGATCATGCATTAGAATTGCTCTTTATTCACACCTTGAAGCTCCATTGGGGAATTGGCGATGCTACTGACAGAGCCGAGGGTCTGGGAGCTCAGCTGCGGACTTGCTGGAGGGCACGCCTCCGGGTTTCCTCCAACAGTAACAGGATGAATAGCCCCAGAGCTCAACTGGGGACTCATTGGAGTGCGCTGCTGCTGCTGCTGCTGCTGACTCATATGCTGTGGACTGCCCACCTGCTGCTGAGGGTTCATTTGCTGCTGCTGGGGCATAATAATGGGTGAAGGCGAGCTCACTTGTGGCGGTGTTGGTTGCGGCGGTGAGACTACAGCTTGCAAGGGTGATGCACCATCCTGTGGAAGCTGTTGTTGCTGCTGCTGCTGCTGCAATTGTTGTGGCTGTGGAGATTGCTGTTGCATCTGCTGTTGTTGGAGTTGAAATTGCTGCTGCTGTTGCATCTGTTGTTGTTGCTGTAGTTGCAGCTGCTGTTGATTCATGTAGGGGTTCACACCAGCCATCAACTTGGGCGGACCCATTGGTGCCATTCCAGCTCTTGGTTGCATTGGGTTTATGTTAGCTCTATTAAGCGACTGGCCAAGCATTGCTAGACTGGCCGAGCTTGGATGCATCTGCCTGGCACCAGACATTCCAGCTAAGTTTGGTTGTGAGTTTGGTCCTAACATCCCTCGACCAAACATCCGAATTTTGGCCGCCATAAGAGCTGCTTGCTGCGGAGTTAGCTGCCCATTGCGAAACTGCTGAGAGATGGCGTTGATATTAGCATTCTGAGGTAAACCCATTGGGTTCTGACCAACATTTCCTACTCCAGCAATATTTCCCATCGGAGCAGAAATTCCAACCCCGCCAATACCTCTACCAGCACCCATGTTCATGACATTACCCAGACCTCCTAAACCAACCAAGTTATTTCCAATGTTGCCCATACCCATGGTGTTTCCAAGTCCCATCATCAGTTTCCTTTGAATTTGTGCCGCCTGCTGCTGCTGCTGCGGTTGAACTTGCTGCTGCTGCTGCTGTAGCATCTGCATCTGCAGTGCAGAAGGCTTATTTCCCATATGATTTCCCAGCTGCATATTTGATCCCTGCCCCATACCATTAAGATGTGATAGAGAATTTGTTCCCATCATAAGTGGCGGCCTCTGAAACTGAGCTTGCTGTTGATGAATCAAGGAATGTTGGTTTGGTTGTAAGGACTGCTGTTGCAACTGTGTTTGCTGCTGAATCAATGATTGTTGGTCCAGTTGTTGAGGCCTGGCAGGCATTGAAGCCCCAGTGAGAAGTCCTTGCGACATTTGCAAGGCCTGGTTACCAGGTGGCAGCATCTTGTTACCAGTTAAGTGGCTCTGACCGGACATAGAAGTATTGTCACTGCTTGAAGGTTTTGCCACTTTGTTAGCCGCCTGAGTTGTATCTGCTTCAGCATACCGTTGCATCTCATTTGAAGGACTAACATAGCCCACTGTCTGGTTGTTGGGTGGTGTAGTGATGCGCGTCGGTTTGAGTTGAATATGATCCTCGACAATATACCCTTCACGAATCATCTGAAGAAAAGGCATAACATTCAGGTATATGATACGATCATTATGCTAGGATACAAAGATTCTAAGTCGATCGTTTGAAGCCACTTACCAAAGAGCAGCATTGAGCAGCAAGCAAGTCCGCTTTGTGCTGTTACAAGCAATAGTTATTAGTAATCTCATGATGGAAGAAGGTCCGTAGCAGTACGTCCATGCTTATTGAGTTAGAAAACTATGACCATATTGCCCTTATTCTGCATCTATTACTGTGCTATCCTACAGCTTTCCAACTATAACTAGCTTCAGTTAATGTGATTAGTTTGCAAACAGAAGATACATAAAAAACTAATTATGTGCTCATGCAAACAAAACATATAGCTCACACCGACATATAATGGATCAAATAATGAGCATATAACGCATCTAAGAGATTAAGAGCTTTTAGAGCTTCCAGCTATTTTGCTCAAATAACACTGAATGACATGACAGATTTCTATAGCAGAACGAAGTAAATACTGATCGAAGTATCTAAACAGTAATAAATTAATTGTGACCAACAATCTGAATTCAAGACACGAAAGAAGGAGAGAGAAACCAACAGCATTGGGTAGCGTTTGGAGATAATCTTCAACATCCATGAATTCACCATCCTCAATGTCTCCAAAGTGCATAGCTACAGTACCATCATTTGACTTTTCCGTCATGATCAATCTAGTCCGTGTCCTAGGAACGACTGAAAGTACACTTCCTACAGAGTCAAAGCAAGATTGAATACAGTAATGATTTCCTGATTTTATCAGAAACATTTGGCTAAGAACGAAAAAAAGAGAGAAAGGACACTTCAGAACTACCAGCCAACATACCTTGAACTAGACGCTCTGGTTGCATAAAGTTCAGCACTCTGGTCTTAGGTGCATTCATGCTTCCAGAGACAATTGACTTCGAGAGTGGCCAAATATCATCCTTGATTTCATCAATAGCAGAAGCAAGTGTGAGATTTTGTGCAACCGACTGAGGAGAATGTGCAATCGGCTTCCTGATGAAGTTATCCACCTTGTTCTTTTTAGCATTCAAGTTGTATCTGCCAGAGAGAACGACCAGATTGATTAGAATATATGCCCAAGACTGGCATTCATCCCCATGAAAACCTGCTGATGAAACAGTAAACATCACGCAATTACAAATTGGTTGAAAGTATTTGTTCCCACATACCTATTTGTAACCATTTCAATCTTAGCAAACCTCTCAAGCATTGGTTGGTCTGTCATTGGTGACGTTCCAATTGAAGGACTATTCACATTCGGAGGGACACTGGTGGTACTAACGCTAGCTGGAGAAGCAACCCCACTCAATGCTTGAGACTTGGGGAGGGAGTTTGTCCTGCGCTTTGGAGGTTGACGTTGTATAGTCTCGTTACCACTGGAAGTCATATACGGCATGCCGCCGACTGAAGGAACTGTAGCTATAGATGCCTTATTGTCCTTATGTGAGTTTCCAAAAGATGTGGCTGCTGTGCCTACTCCAAACTGAGCTCCTAGCGAACCACTAGAAAACTCACCAGATTTCGATGATAAAGGAGACTGTGCCAAGGACCCAGCAGATACACGGGGACTTTGTGCAGATTTCCTTTTTGGGAGCTGATCCTCTCTTTTCTCCAGTTGCTGACCAAGACTGTTCCAAGTGGCTTGGGAGAATCCTGGCCTATTGAATGTGTTTTGTGGTAGCCTCTGAGCGAACTGCAACTGTTGGGGATCCAAGTTGCTAATATCTTGTTCAGTCGCATGCAAATCAATTCTACGTTGACCAAGCTCAGGTCTGTCCATCTTATCGGTCTCAATCTGCTCTTCCTTTGGTACAAACTTAGTTCCCTGTGCAGGATTGAATGCTGTCATCCCGGCTTCCTGATTCTGCAGTCCATCAAACATTTGAGATTGAAATCTTTGCACTCCAGCGTTTGTGTACTGAATTCCTCTAGCCTGCAACTGCTGCTGCAACATTGAATTTTTCCACTGTGCATTTTGTCCTTGAAGATCATCTACAAATGGACCGATATGCTGCTGCGAAATAGTCTCAGAACCCATTGGTGTAAGCCTTGATCTCTTATTAAAGTTAGATAGGGGCGACAACTGCCCTTCATGATTTTCTCTTTTTCCATGAAGGGAAGGCATGGCAATATTTTCTGTATAGGAAACAACGTCCTGCCCGGCAGGAAAGGCGCCAGAAGCATTTATGACAGACCCTGAACTATGATCCTGTATCAGCCTTTGATTTTGTATATTCATCTGATACCTAGGTTGGTTATGACCCAACGGCAATTGTGGAGCAGATCCATCTGACATGTAGTTACGAGATCTGGCCCCCTGTATGTTGTTTGGAACATTGTTTTGCTGCAGCATCATATCAGTGGGAATATTTCCTTGGTCTCCAATGATGCCAACTCTTCCGTTCGAACTTTCAGGAACTCTATCAATACATACCTTCTTTCCATGCATGTTAGTATGACAGGTAACAGTAACCTCGGGTATCTGCCTCAGCCTCTTCTTTCGCATACTGCGAAGGTCCAAGTTTAGCTGCAAAGAGTTTACACGATTTTGAAATTACCACGTGAGTAAAGGCAACTTACTCATACAGTCAATGTCGTCAAATAAATTGTTCAAGTTCAGTACCTTAGGAGTCGGATCCTCAATAAGTCTGTCCAGCTTTGGGGTAGGATCTAGACAAAGATTTGCCTGAAGGGCATTCACTATGCGGGCCTCAACTTCCTAAAAAAAAAAAGATCATATAGCTACACAAATATTATAATCTCTAATAAGAAAAAGAAGGAAAAATTTCCACCCTAAGGTGGGAAAATATATTCAATACCATATGGTCTTGATATTCCCAAGACTCACAAGCAATTGAAGGGATGTCCTTCACTACATTTTCCAATGACATTCTCAGACATAGCTTATGAACAGAAGGGAGGCCATCAACACACGATCCCTGCCCTGTTTCTGAGACACACTTCCGGTAATCTTGCACCTGGAATACAAATTATCAGTATATGAAAGGCAAAAATTCAAACATCCACAGAACAGATGTGTAAGTAGGAGCATTAGTTGATTGAGAGCATCATTAGCAGGTATCTATAATATAAATACCTGAAAATAGGATGTTGCTCTGCGTGTGAAAAATAAGTGTCTAAAAAACAAGGTATTCTTGAAAATAGATGACTCACCTCACAAACAATAGTCCCGTCGACATACTTGCATGGGATGTCATCTAACATATTTCCGGGCAACCTTCCAGATTCAATTGCCTACCAGTTAACGAATAAAATAATAAGATAACAGGCAATTAGAATCATTTTACAAAAGAAAAAGAAAACACAATTAACTTGAGCAGCCACAAAACGAGCTGCTTCCTGGTAAGATCTATGATTGTAAATACTAAAAGTTCTGATGTTTATAACAAATAGAAAAGAAGACAGTGATAGACATTAAACTTACAGCAAAAAAAGGTTCAGAGGCCCTATCATAAGGATGAAGCAATTTAGGATTTTCTTGAACTTCTGCTCGATGTGCCGCCAGATTCTGAAAAAATCACAACACAATAGATGATTCAGTACATATTCAGGGCAGCACATGAGCAGTATCCACCAACAAACCTCTGTCGGCTTAACAATGGAGTATCCATCTGGAAACAGACTCAACGTGAATGACACTTCAGCATCTGAAATGAATGCAAACCAGCCATATTAGTCACATATTTCAAGACAATTACATACAGATACTAGTTATAATGTTCTCACCAGCAGTATTAATCCACCCGCTGGAAAATGATAAGGAACTAGAAATCCCAGCAACATTGTGATTTTCCTTGTCGATACCACCCTTCTTCACAAGTCATCATATAAAATCAAATGTGTTACTATCCAACAGCAGGATACAAGTAACTCTCATTTTTCAATTTCTACATCATTATAGCTATATCAGTTTCATTGCATACCCATCAATGATTGACACTTCTCAATAACCAAACATCAAACACTTGAAAAATCCATCACATTACAGCAACAAACAGATTTCGCAAGATACAATAAAAGCAAAATGCAACAATATTACCTTAATCATAAACCCTACCAAATAGAACCCCACATCTATCCATTCCCATCTCCTCTAAACAATCCGATCTGACCGCCCAACACATACCATCAACCAATTGGCCCTAAATCCCTAACAAACCCAAATTCCAGCTGATTTCAAAACCCCCAAAAAAATTACCAATTCAAAACAAAAGACAACCAACACTACCTAAGTCGATTACCTGAAATTCCTTCGCGTCCGATTGCTTCGATTTCCCACCTTCCACCGGATCATCATCAGAGACGCTCGCCGCCTCACGCTGGAGAGGTTTAGGCCTGTACCTGGCCCCGGTCTTCGAGAGCTTGAACGACAACACCATTTTATTCTCTCACAATTTTCGAAAATTCACACCACGCACTCAATCAAACTAACCAATCCGATCGAATCGTCCGTACGAAAAGAAAATCAAAAACCCTAAAATTTCTGCTCTGCGAGCGAAAATCACCAGAATCGATCCAGTGAGCGAAAAATGTCTACTGATGAAACTTAGAGAGAGAAAGCTGCCTGTTAAAAATCTTGAAATTCTTTTTATTTTAATTAATAAAAATAAAAAACGCGCATATATTATGATGGGCCTGTAGACTGTCATTGGGCCGAAAGGCCCCGTGGCAGAGACGTAGTAATCAGATATTTTTGTTGCTGGAACACCGTAAACGACAGCGTTTTTACGTAATATCATTTTTAAATTTTAATTCTAGTTCATTTTAGTTTTAATTTTTTTAGGTTAATAAACAGAAGGGGATGCCCAGTGGCGCCATAAACGACACCGTATTAATCATGGGCCCGTACGACAGGGACGTAGTACGCTCATACACGACACCGTTTGATGGATTAATCATTTTTAAATTTAATTCTAATTCATTTTAATTTTAATGTTTTTAGTTTAATGAAAAAAAGGAGATGCTAGAAATCAGAATATGTTGCTCAGTCACCTTATTATTATTATTTATATTATTATTAAGTGTTGAAATCTGAATATTATTGTGGAGGAGGCAGCAGGTGCATAGCTTTGGTAAAAAGCTTGCGACTTTCAGCAGATCGAGACCATGGACGGCGTTGTTCTCCAGCTACAGAGGAAGCTGATCGACTACACCAACTCCCTCTTCCACGAGGTTCTTCTCAAACCCTACTTTTTCCCTCCTTTGATTGAACGATGCTTGCTTTTCATGAGATGAGAGATTGATTGATTGATTGATTGAGACGCGTTTCTGCAGGGCTACATAAACGAGCAGTTCTCGCAGCTTCAGCAGCTCCAGGACGAGAGCAACCCCAACTTCGTGATGGAGGTGGTGTCCCTCTTCTTCCAGGATTCTGAGCGGCTGCTCAATGAACTGGGCAAGGCGCTGTAAGTGAACTTTGTCGTCTTTCACACCCATCGGCGTCTCTTTTGTTGCAAAGTTGTGATCTTTGATTGAGTTTGGTTACAAAGCTTTGATCTTGAATTGTGGGTGTGTGTGGTGCTCTGCGAATGTCGGAATCTTTCTCTCACGCCCGTCATGCCCTTTTGTGTCTGGCTTTGCCAATTTGATTGCGAAGTTTTGATCTTTGATTGAGTTTGCTTGCAAAGCTTTGATCTTCAATTGTGGGTGTGTGTGGTGCTCTGTGAATGTGGGAATCTTTCTCTCACGCCCGTCATGCCCTTTCTGTCTTTGCTAGTTTGATTGCGAAGTTTTGATCTTTGATTGAGTTTGCTTGCAAAGCTTTGATCTTCAATTGTGGGTGTGTGTGGTGCTCTGTGAATGTGGGAATCTTTCTCTCACGCCCGTCATGCCCTTTCTGTCTTTGCTAGTTTGATTGTGAAGTTTTGACCTTTGATTGAGTTTGCTTGCAAAGCTTTGATCTTTGATTGTGAGTGTGAGTGTCCTTCTTTGTGAATCTTTTCTCCCACGCCCATTATGTCCTGATCTTTGATTGTGTGTGTGCGATGATGCAGTGGTCAGCCGGTGATTGACTTCAAGAAGGTTGATTCCCATGTGCATCAGTTGAAGGGCAGCAGCTCAAGGTTTGACCTTCGGTTTTCTCCTACCTTCTAAATCTCAAAACCCCACTTGTTAACAATCAACTGCAGTTTGACTTTGACTCCCGGATATATTTTTCTTGATCTGTCAATATTCGACGTGATTCACTCTCGGGTACTGCCTGTGTTTTCACAGCATCGGAGCACAGAAGGTTCAGAATGTGTGCATGACATTTCGCAGCTGCTGTGAGCAGCAGAATGCGGACGGGTAAGGCCCCTTGTGATCCTAATCAGCTGCAATGGTTTCTTGTTGTTGTTGTGGTCACTAATGGCTTCGACATCCATCTGCAGATGCCTGACATGCCTCCAAGTCCTCAGCAGCGAATACTTCTTAGTCAAAAACAAGCTTGAAACTCTCTTCAAGGTGATTCAGCTATTGTGATTCTCCTCTGTATTTTTGTATCAGAAGTTCCCCTGCAAATAGTTTTTACCCGACTAGTTATTCTGTGCATATGTCGTCCGATTGTAGATCGAGCAACAATTCATGGCCGCCGGAGGATCATTCCCTATGTAGAGACATCTTCAAGCTACACTTGAATCTTTACTATCTGTAGTGGACCTGAAAGACCCAGATGATGGCATTTCAATCTTTAATGTCTGATCAATTTGTTTCATACCTTGTGATGCAAATTCTTAACTTGCGTATTGACAAATCTGTAGAGGATTTACCCAGACTTGTATGGCTGTCTTTTCTGCGGCGGATCTGTGTGTTGCAGATCTGTCAGAGTCAATACTTGCTGGTGCAAAGATGATTGTTTTTAACTGACTATGATATGTAGTAGATCTGCAGCTTGCAGATCTGCCGGAAGTCAATGCTGGCTGAAAATGGTCAACTGATCTTCATCTCAAAATGCATCAAGCCAAGAAGGCTGCTGATCATGGTCATATGAGGGTATAAGCAGTCACCTGAAGTAAAGATGTGTGCCTCTTTGCCCACCTCTATCCAGCTACAACCTGGCTGCTTCTTCACTCCCTTTGCCTTCATCAACCCGAGGATCCTCCGGGCATCCGATCCTCTTGCGGCGTTCGAGTACATCTCCGCCAGGATCATGTAGGCGCCGGAGTTACCAGGCTCGGCCTCCAGCACTTTTGTCGCAGCGATCTCCCCTAGCTCGGTTTCATTGTGCACTCTGCAAGCTCCGAGAACAGCACCCCACACGCTCGCCCCCACTTCCAGCCCGTCAGCTTCCATCTGGCTGATAAAGCTCACCGCGTCGTCTAGTGACCCAGATTTAGCGCAGAGATCGACGATGCAGGTGTAGTGCTCCGTCGCTGGGCGGATGAAGCATTTGTGCGTCATGAAGGAGAAGTAACGCTTGCCGTTCTGTACCAGCCCTGCGTGAGCGCAGGCGGAGAGGAGGCCGATGAATGTGATCTCGTTCGGCCTCACACCAGTCAGTCTCATCTGTCGAAACGCCTCGATGGCTCGGTACCCGTTCCCGTGGTGGGCGTAGCCGCAGATGACGGAGTTCCACGATATGACGTTACGGATCTCCATGGAGCCAAATACTCGTAAAGCTGAATCCATGTCGCCGCATCTCGCATACATCGTGATCAACGCGTTGCAGGCGGAGGTGAAGCTATGGAACCCGGTCTTCGCCACCTGGGTGTGCGCCTGTCTGCCGAAATCCAGCGTGGGGGACTCCGCGCATATCATCAGGACTGAAGTGAAGGTGCAGTCTTCCAGGGCAGCGCCGC